>RJWJ010001315.1:0-138259 GCA_004363605.1 Indri indri
TGGTAGGGGTGGTGGGGGCTTAAGATGAGAGGTCTTTAGGGACTTTTACTTTATAAAGGAAAGAGAATGGTGCCTAAAGGCTAGTCTGAATTTGTAAAACAGCATAACAACATGTAGAAAGGGGCAACATACAGGAAGACTACCACTGCTGATTATGTGTTTTGGCAGGCAGGGGAGAAACAGGCTCGGTGCCCATGTGGGAACTGGACTGGTTTCTTCTCTCCTTCACATAATTGTTCTGAGTTCCTTCTGTTTCTTGGTGAGCTGTATTATAGTCTCTCCTCCAAATCCCCACCCTAAATTCTATGTATTCAAGTGATTGACAACTTTCTTCTTTAGAAAATTGCAGAATAGTCTTGAAAGTAAAAGGCAACATTATGAGATGGGATCATAGAGCCTAGTGGTGGAACATATGCTACTGCTTGCTAATTTTTGACTGTGCATTTTGAAATAGATTCCTCGAGATTAATGAACAATTATTAGCTCTGGAATGGTGTTTGCTAAGTTGGGTGTGGATTCATTTTGTAAACCTCTTGTATGTGTTTGTTTTTTTTTATCTTTAATAAAAACTTATGTGGATCACCCGTTTTTATTTTGCCGTGACTGTTCCAAGTAGGTAAGGCAAAAAGAGAATTCTGGCCCCTGCAACTCATTCCAAAAATTATACTGAAGAAATAAAACCTCTATTCTGGTCTTGCTGAGCATGGCAACCCCAATGGGGCTTACATTTCTGATCTCATGTCTCTTTTTCTCCAGTTGACCTGTTTGACTCATCAAGAGATGCTTTACCACGTGTTGGAGAGTGGCGAGGTGAAATGGAGGTCACCAAGGAACAGCATCCATGCTGGTCCTCATTCTAGCCAGAAGTCCATTGGTGTAAGTTCTCTGGGTGATCTTTGCCACCTAGGCAAACATTTGCCACCGCATGGAGCTGTGGTGCAGAGCTGGCATTTTCCTTCTACTCCCTCCACTCAGGGTCCTGCGCCAGCCTGACGCATGCCTCTCATGTCGTAGGCGGGCATGGGGCTTCTGCTTGGTGTGGCTGAGACAGTGAATGGATCTCAAATCCCGTCTCACTCCCCTTCTACCCTGTTTGAATTGTCTCTGCATGCTTGCAAATGAGGTAATTAAATATATCCTTGAAGGATATTGAAAATGGTAACACCCTCCTGCTTGCCTTATTCTGCAGGAGTACAATCCCTCAAACTACCAGGTTGTCTTGTCAAATGAGTTATTGTTTTTCAAAATATATCCTGAATGGCATCCTTTATAATTAAGGCTTCTGGCTTTCAGTTTAAAGTGATATTTACCAGTAAAAGCCTGCCAAAAAATAAATAAATAAAAGCAGGCTTACCGTTAAATATTGATTTAAGCTTGGAAACTGGCTCCAAATTTTGTTATACTAGTCTTGATCTCCACGGCCTCTGGGCATCTGTTTCAATTTGGTCAAATTGAAATGGGGAGGGACAGTGCCAGGCTAACAGCAAGGTGATCCAATATAGTAGGATGAGTTGTATTTGATGAAAAAGAGCCAGGCAAAGTCATCTACAGGTCCTGGGGATAGGTGAACTGGGCTCAGAGAAAATAAAAGCTGATGGGCATCTTAACCTATCCCACGGGCTGACCTGAGCCAGTGATTGTTTTTTTGAAATGTAAAAAAATGTTAGGTTATCTTCGGAAGGCAGAGTGTTTTGTCTTTTTTGCCTTTCTGCGTATCGTGCTGTATGTAAGCTTTTCCTCCAACTGGTCTGGATGGGCATTTTTCCTTAGGATCTTTTCACAGTACTGCTAGGGAAGTTAAAAAGCCCCAATACCAAACTTTTCCAAATTTCTCAATCCCTACTTCAAGGTTTTCTCCTATCTAGGAAAAAGAATAAGGTTCTCGGAAGAATTTTCTCTTCCCGAGTATGTATGCTTGGGAATTGTTCTTACCCATTTCTGTCTCTGACAAGAGAAGGTGTACAGGAAGGGGGAGAGTTAAAAATTCCTGAAAAAAGGGCCCTTGATGAAACTGAATTCCATGGGTGCGAAGTGCCTCAGATCTATTAGTTTTGACAACCCCAGTTTTTTCAGTGTCTCTCATCACCTGTAAAGTTAACAAGGGCTGATGAGAGATGATGAGTCAGGGTACTAGTTTGTATTTCCAGACTCATAAATATTTCACAATACCATTTTCTTACAATCAGATACATTAGTTTGTCATGAGTGGATGCCACTGGATGTTCCTTCAGCGCATGTTTAACAAAAACCTTGTTTTTAAATCAGCAGATATGGGGGCCGGGGTGGGGGGGTGTCCAAGGTATGCATCGCCTATTACTATACCTGGCCTTGCAAATGCACATTCTAATTCCGTGAGAGTTGGTATTTGACCTCTAGAAACTGCTCCTGTCTCCCTTGAAAAATATATTGTTATGTTCAGGCAAAAAAGCATCAATCTTAGCCACATTCTCACAATCTCCCTTGTTCTCTAGCCCCACCAATGTCCTTGTGTTTCTTTGTACTTCACGCGATGGACAGTAGAATCAGGCACCAAAGGGTGAATTTAATTCGGAGCAAACCTCTGTCTTGATAGAACTGCCTTTACCCAGGCTCAAGCACAGCAACCTACAATTTCCTGAGGCTGTGCCTCACTTAGCGCTATCACAGGCTCTAAAAACTGAGTCCAGCCTCAGCATCTCTCATGGTTAACCCGACTACAACAACAAAAGGGGTATAGACACACACGGCATCCAAGTAGCAATGGTTTTCTCCCCGATGTAATCAAACAGAGTGCACGGATATCACTTGATTAACAGCTGTGGTATTAATTTCCCTTTTTGGTTGCTTGACTCACAGCAAGAATCATGTCAAGGCAGCAGAGAAGCAATTAAATTGATTTTAATCTTTGTCAGGGAAGATAACATGCCTCTTTCTCTTCTCATTTAAATAATTAAAGTTTCAGTAGGTATTATTTCTGGCTTTAAAGAAATTGGTATCTTAATGTAATAGAATCCTTGTAATTATATACTTAATGGTTCTTAATAAGTTAATCATGGTTTTTCATTTAACATGTATTTTTTACATATTAAACTTTTATTTGTTATAGTATCTTTGCTTTCAAGAAGAAGGGGGAAAACACAAAGAATGATGGATATAAAACAGTGCTGTCATTTCTCATTATTAATCCTTTTGATATTTATCTCCTTTCATGGTGTCTTGGACTTAAGTTTGAAGTAATATTTTTACATTTCAGTGCATTTAAAAGAAGCCCACTTCTTTTAATAACAACATACTTACTTTTAATAATGGGGTTTTGGCTTCTGTAAAAACTTCCTTATAGAATATTATATGTGCTTAAATTGCGTGGAACTCTTTTCAGCTTAAAATTTCACATGGAAATATTGAAAAATATTGGAAGTCATTTTATTTGCCTTTGGTATTCAGTCAGATATTATATAGATATTTTACTCTTCACCCCAACATTGTGAGATGTATTTCAGACAAAAGGAAATAGTGATAAAATTCATAAATCAAGTGGCCTTCCTCATTAGATGCCGAATTTTAGCTGCAATGCATGTGCAGCCTACAGAATATTGAGTACTACATTGCTTGCTACCAATGGGGTGAGTGACTTGTGAAACAGAGAAAGTGTTATCCTGGAGAGAGACTAGTTCTCAATTCAGATTCCTATCAAGAAGCGAGCTTTTCACCAAAAGCTTTCAAAATGCTTCCTTTTCAGGATGCTGAACGCTGACTAAGAGGAGAGAGTACACATCACACCAGAGACCATAGGCCCTGGACCAGAAACACTGAGAATAGAGAAAAGCAAACCCAGCATCCTGGAGCTGGTCCTTATACCCAGGGTTTTGGAGGGGTGCATTCTGCTGTAGAAATAAACTGATAAAGACTGAATTGTTCAGTTGGTATTTTGAAAAAAGGGCCACAGCAAGCTCATATACTATGAATTGCAAAATATCACTGCCTCTGGGGGGGACAGATTACAAAAAGACACCTCTCTCCTAGCATGACTAGCAAAGGGCAGGCTGGATTTCACCCCTTCCTTCCCCTTCTCCTGCTGAGTGCACAACCTGCACAACTGTATGTAGTTTGTAAACATGCATATGTAAAGACTAGCAACTTCTGAAACAAACTCTGAAGCAAGGAGTGAACACATTAATGCAGATGGCAGACAAGGTAAGCAGCATGGGCAGACAGAAGCATCATAGAGACTGCAAGAAGAATACTCCAGACCAGCTCATAGCAGATACCTCTTGGCCACACTTATTAACAATTATCGCCAGTTCCTTGGGATTTGGAAACTTGGAAACATATCATACGTCCTTTGTAGTTTGTTATAGAGTATGTGTTTGGGATTCTTTTTTTTTTAAAAAAAATATATTTTAAATTGACATTTAAAATTGTATGCAGTTATCGTGTGTGACATCTTATTTTGAAGTACAGTCATGTGTCATGGATATGCATTCTGCAAAATGCTTCGTTAGGTGATTTTGTCATTGTGCAACTATCACAGACTGTACTTACACAAATCTAGATGGTATAACTTACTACACATCTAGGTTATATGGTATAGCCTATTGCTTCTAGGCTATGAACTTGTACAGCATATTTCTGTACTGTAGGCAATTGTAACGTAATGATATTTGTATAACTAAACATAGAAAAGGTACAGTAAGAACATGGTATTACAATCTTATAGGACCACCGTGATTTATGTGGTCCATTGTTGACTGTTATGCAATACACAACTGTATATATACATTGTGAAATGGCTAAATGTGGCAAATAAACAAATGCATTACCTCACATAGTTGTCATTTCTGTGGTGAGAACACTTAATATCCACTCTTAGGATTTTTCAAGAATACAGTATATTGTCATTTACTCACCAAGCAAGTGACTATAGAATACAATAGATCTCTTGAACTTATTTCACCTATCTAACTGTAATTATGTATCCTTTGACCAATATCTCCCCAATTCCACTCCCACCTATCACCACCCCATAATAAAAAGCCTCTTCTAACCACAATTTTACCCTGTGCTTCTGCGAGAATGACTTTCTTTGTCCCTTTTTATAGTTTTGACTTAAAGTCTATTTTATCTGATATAAAGACAGCTTCTCTTGCTCTCTTTTGGTTTCCATTTGCACGTAATATCTTTTTTCTATCTCTTCACTTCTAATCTATGTGTGTCCTTGCAGGTGAAGTGAGTCTCTTGTAGGCAGCAGATAATTGGGTTTTGTTCTTTTTAACTCATTTAGCTACTCTATGTCTTTTGATTGGAGAATTTAATCCTTTTACATTCAAGGTAATTATTGGTAGGTAAGGACTTACTACTGCCATTTTGTTAATTGCTGTCTAGTTGTTTTGTAGATCCTTGTGTATGGTTCTTATTATAGAGTGTATGGTCATTCTCAGTTAATCTTGATGCTGTTGGTCTCTGCATGACTGTCAACATTGAGGATTCTGGAGCCCAAAGTATTCAAAACCAGCATTTTTCAGAGAGAAGGGATGTTTACATAAGCATTGAGGTATGGAAAGAGTCATTTGGTGGGGATTGAAGGGGGGAAGGACATTCTAGGCAGAGGAAACCTTGAGGCAAGAGTGTGGAGGTGCATAAGAACATGGATTCTTTTCTGAACTATTCTGGCATCTGATTAAATGTGGGTGTCCTTGGAAACGATTAGTTGATTATGCTATCCTCTCTGCCCTGGAGGAACTGGAAGTATTTTCACATCTACCCTATTTTATCCTCATAGAAATTTTATAAATTAGGTAAGAAACATCTTAACAACCAAAAGTCACTGGGTAGAAAATTGGACCTTAAAAAAGTACACAGACTTAAGGTTACACAGGTAACTCTAGGTACACTGTGACTGGAACCCAGCTTCCTGGTGGCTGCTCTAGGGTTTTCAACTAGATCAGAAGATGGTGCTAGCTTTTCCCTTCCTTCTTCCCTAGGCCAGAACAGCAAACTTGAAAAAAAAAAAAAAAACACTGTTGTTGTTATGATGATGATAATAATTAGATAATGAAAGATGCAGGAAGAGAATATAGTATGCTCCCTTCATTTGTCTCTACTAATAGTGAATACCTGAAAAATCCTTGCAAGGTAAGTTAGCAGGCATGAAATGCAATGAAAGGTGTGTGTGAGCATAATAAAGTCAATTAAAGAAGTCTGAGTATTTGCAGAGCAAATTTGTTCTACTCTGTCTTAATGGTGTCTTTAAAGCAATTTATTTAAAAATAAACAGTTAAAAAATTAATTCATTCTGCCAAGTTAGTTTTCTACTAACAACCATATACCTTCCCCAAGAACACTAACCACAATATATATTTCTAAAACAACTCTACTCTGCTTGGGGAGCAGTTTGATTTACTTATTTGCTCCTAGTCCTTAGCATAATGTCTGGGCTAGATGATTCATTCATTCACTCAACAAATATTTATTGAGAACTTACTGTATGGCAGGCACTATTCTAGGTACTTAGGATATAACAATAAAGAAAATAGATGCAATTCATCCTCTAATACAGGTGTAATATTTTAACGTTTATACAAGTAAATAAACAACCAAGATATGTGTTATTAAAGAAAATTAAACAAGGAATGGGATAATGATGAGATGGGAATGATTTGGGTGAGTGGCAAAGGAGGTCTCTTTGAGGAAGTGACATTTGAATCGAAACTTGAGAATTTCAAGTTTTAAATGTAGAAAAAAAGCTTGATATGCCTGAAAAATGGACATTGTGGCTTGAGGCTGAATGCAAGGGAAAGGGTGTGGAAATGAGTGGAAGGGTTCTGAGGTGGTCATGTCATTGGTGGGGAGAAGGAGTTAGTCAATGTCAAAAGCTGACCCACACTGCTGGGGTGTCGAAAATATCATGCTATGAAGGCTCCCCAAAACTTCATTGAAATTTAAAATATTCGTGCTCCAAAGGACACAATCAAGAAAGTGAAAAGGCAACCCAGATAATTGGACAAAATATTGGCAAATCACATATCTGATAAAGGGCTTGTATCCAGAATATATTATAATTCAATAGTAAACTATTATAATTCAATAGTAAAACGATAAATAACCAAGTTAAAAAGTGGACAAAGGATTTGAATAACATTTTTCCAAGGAAGAGATACAAATCATCAATAAGAAAAATGAGCAGATTCTTTTCATCGTGAGTCATAAGAGAAATGCAAATCAAAATCAAGAGATACCCTTCATGGGATGGCTAGAATCAAAAAGTCAGATAATAATAAGTGTTGGTGGGGATGTGAAGAAATCAGAATCCTCATACAATTCTGGGAATACAAATGGGAATGTTAATAGTGAAGCTGCTTTGGAAGAAAGTCTGAGGGTTCCTTAAATAATTAAATATAAAGTTACCAAATCAGCTAGCAATTCTATTCCTAGATATATACGCAAAAGAAAAAAAAAGCATGTGCCCACACACAAACTTGTATACAAATATTTGTAACAGCATTATTCGTAATAGTCAAGAGGTGGAAACAACCCAAACGTCCATCAACTGACAAATGAATAAACAAAATGTGGTATATCCATACAGTGAAATTGGCCTTAAAAAGAAACGAAGCACTGATACACGCTGCAATAGCAGAGATGGGATGATTAGAATCATTAATAACAATAGCCTAGAACTGAGGGCCCTCCCTTTAAACGCTCTGTATTTCTGCTTATGTACAGGAATTTGGATTTTGAGATAACAGTCTGCCATTTTCCTCCTTTGCCGAAAAAGTAATAAACTTCTTTTTCCTTCTTCTTGAACCATTTGTTCTCGTTTTTCTGTTGCAGCCTCAAGGACAAGTGCTGAGCTTTCAGTAACACTCCTATTTATATTAAATTTCCAGAGCAGAAAGTAGATTAGCAGTTGCTAAAGGGTTGGGAGATGGGAAGACAGGGGGCGATAGTTAACATATACAGGGTTTCTTTCGGAGGTGATGAAAATGTTCTAAAATTGTGGAGATGGTTGCACAAATCTATAAATATACTAAAAATCATTGAATTGTACACTTGAAATGAATAAATTGTATGTGTGAATTATATCTCAATAAAGCTGCTAAAAAAATGCTAAAAAAACCTCCCAAAATCTGAGAGTACACTTCACATTACCTAAGAGTTTCAGGCTTTTCAGATAAAATTTACTATGTCCAGATTAGAATATTTCTGTGCCAAAGGGAGAATCATCAATGAAGCTATTCTTAGAACACAAAGCTTTCCTTCCTAAAATACTGGAAAGGGGCAACACCTTGAACACCACAGGAAACCCATAAATATCTAATTTGCACCACTGCATGATAAAAGCAGCTTGCTTTTTCCACTCATTAGCAACACTCAAAAATATATCCTAGCTCTTCGCCTGCTAATAAGGATATTTACATTTGCTCTTTGCACCAACTAAATAAGCCCTATTTATGCCCACAGTTTTCCTGCAGCTCTGGTCCACATGAACTGTGTTTGGAAAGCAGGTAGAGAGCTGTTCTGGGACAAACACAGTGGTGGAAGGTGTGAGTGTTGTATGAGAATTCATTTAAATTAATGCATGGAATCATGAATTTCTAAGTGAGTCTAGAATTCAAAATCTATTTCAGTTTCCTAGATAATAGGAAGTTAGCCATTGTATTCTACTACCAGTGACATGCTCTTTGTCTTACAGATGACAAAAATGTCTTAGTCATTGCAGAGGCAAATTTTAAGCCATTTAAGATAGGCTTAAGATAGGCTACAAAGACAAAAAAATCTTATTTATCTTTGTACTCTTTTGGTATATAACCTGTGCTCAATAATTTTTTTTCATTGAATTTAAATTAATGGATCACCTTGAGAACAAGGTCAAGAAAATTTTTCAGCAATTGAAACTAATAAAATCAAACACATGATGGATGGTATTAGCACCCAATCTGGGGGCTGACTTGTAAATGTGATGCTTTCCAAACCAGGGAGTCTCTAGTTGCCAATCAGGAAGCCATAGAATTGATGATGCTATTGTAAATTGATATAAAAAGGAAATGGAAAGTAAGACTTTACAGACGCACCTTGACGTATGACGGGGTTATGTCCCAATAAATCTATCACAAGTCGAAATGTCCTAAGTCGAAAATGCTTTTAATACCCCCAATAATCCCTTAGTAAAGTCAAAAATTGCAAGTCAAACTATCCTAAGTTCAACTTACACAAGTTCAGGACTGTGTGTATTTTCTTAGCCCAGTCTAAGGAAGCAAAACACTGTATTTGGTGTACATAAGCATTCGGCTCACTAGACCAAGGCCGTGTTTGGTGGCAGAAAATTTAGTAGGCTTTGCCACAGTGTGCTTGAGATACCTAATTTCCTCCACTCTCATTATGAGACAAAGTTCCCAGGAGTTGGAATATATGGAGCTGTGTCTTTGCTAGTCACAGGGATCAACTTTGTCTTTTCCCTTTCTCTTGGTCCCACAACGATCAATCACAAGGTGCTGCCTGTGTATGTGAGGTCCTGTCTGGAAGAGACTGTTGGCCTTCCTTTGGGAAAAAAATTAACAATGATTTTCATCAGTTTCTCCCTAACCTTTCCTCTTTCCTGTCACTTAACAGAGCAGGACCTGTTTTCCCCAGGCTTCCCTCTGTCCATCTAGAGTACATGGATAAGTCTGAAATGTCCAAATATCCTAAATGTATTTTTCAATATGTGAGATATGTGTTGAAATCCAAGGTGTAAGGATACCGATACGATCTTTACCACACATACTGCTTTTCTCACTTTACAGCTCAATTTCCTGCTTAAAAGGGTGCTGCTTATAAACCAGCAAATACAGCAAGTGACTAATTAGCCAAATTAATGAGGGCTTGTTTACTTGCAGTCCCTAGTGCCCTTGGAACTTGGGATGTTTCATTATTATAATTTGCAAGTGGTTTCCTCCAATTAATTTTTAGCATACTGCTCTTGCCTTTTCTCAGTAATATGTATTATAATATCCTAATATTTTAGAGGATTTGCAAAATTTAACTCATTAATCCTCATGGAGAACCACTGGAAAACTGAAATAAAAAGGAATGATAGTGCTTTTTTTGGTCAACACTGATTTTGGCATACTTTACAAATTCTAGAGGAAAATTAGTAAAGATTAAATATTAATATTAAGCCCCATTCTGAGAAAAGTATATAAAGGAAGAAACACATATAGTTGTCAAAGGAGTTGTTATTTGCCACAGAATGAATGATAAACAAGGCAATAAAAGTCAAACCTCTTAGTTGTAGCTCCTGATAGGGTCACCTTATTGGAGACAAATCTAAATCTAAGTAGGCACATGGATGCAAACTATCAAAAGCCAAAGACAAAGAGAGTCTTCAAAGCAGCAAGAGAAAAGCAATTTTCACACACAAGGGATCCTTAGTAAGAGTAACAGCTGATTTCTCATCAGAAAGCTTGGAGTCCAGAAGGCAGTGGGATGACATATTGAAAATGCTGATAGTAAAAAAATGTCAGCCAAGAATTGTTTATCTGGCATAACTATCCTTCAAAAATAAAAGTGAACTTAAGACATTCCCAGATAAACCAAAACTGAGGAAGCTCACTGCTGGTGGACCTGCCCTACAAGAAATGCTAAAGGGAGTCCTTCAAATTTAGAAAATTTAATAATTCTATTTTTATATTTTGACAAAAGTCTATTTCATCTATTTGGGGCTAAGCTGCTTTGTCCATTTTGTGCTGCCATAACAGAACACCTGAGACTGGGTAATTTATAAAGAACATAAATTTGTTCTTTCACTGCTCTGGGAATTGGGAAGTCCAAGATCAAGGTGTTGGCAACTGGTGGGGGCTTTCTTCCTACGTCTTCGCATGACGGAAGAGCAGAAGAGAAAGAATTCACTCCCACAAGCCCTTTTTATAGTGGCATTAAACCCTCATGACCTAGATACCTCCCAAAAGGCCCCACCTCCAAACACTATTGCATTGGGGATTAAGTTCACAACACATAGTTTTGGAGTGGACACATTCATACCACAGCAACTACAATTCCAAAAAGAAAAAAGGAAAAAGTTTTTTTTTGAGGACTGTGTTTTGTTTAGCCCAGTATGAGGAAGCAAGACACTGTATCTGGTGGACATTTGGCTCATTAGACTAAGGCTGTGTTTGGTAACAGAATTGTTTAGTAGACTTTGCCACAGTGACAGTGATGTGCTAGGCGGGTGACTCTAACACATGAGAGATACAGTGTGTGCTGTGTCTGGCAAAGCCATGGGCAGGGCTGCCTTGGGGGCCCCACCTCTGAGCCACTGTGTCCAGTAGGCAAGACATAGAGTCAAAGGAAATTGTCCAGCCTTAAGATTTAATGTTGTCTTGTTGGGACATTCAGGACATGTTACCTCTTTCTTTTTTTCCTATTTATCCCTTTTGATATGGGAATATCCAGCCTATGCCCATCCCACCATGGTATTTTGGAAGCACATAAGTTTTTTGATTTCACAAGTTCACAGTCAGAGAGTTATTTGCCTTAGGATGAATCATACCTTGATTTTTTTACTCATATCTGATTTAGATGATATTTATATGAGACTCTGGACTTCAGAATTTGACTTTATGCTGGAATAAATTAAGACTTTTGGGGATATTGGAATGGAATGAATGCATTTTGCATGTGAGAAGTACATAAATTTTGGAGGGTCAGGAGTAGGATGCTATGACCTGAATGTTTGTGTTCCCCTCACCCCCCCCACCCCCCACCAAGTTCCTATGTTGAAACCTAATCCCCACTGAGGTGGAATTAAGAGGTGCGGCCTTTGGGAGGTGATTATATTATGAGGGCTCCACCGTCATGAGTGGGATTAGTGCTCTTACAAAAGAGGCTTGAGGGAGCTTGTTTTCCCCTCCTAACATGTGAGGACACAGTGAGAAGATGCCCTCTATGAGGCAGAGCATGAGACTTCATCAGACATTGAATGTGCCTTAATCTTGGACTTCCAAGCCTCTAGAATTGTAAGCAATAAATTTCTTCTTGTTTATAAATTACTCAGTCTAAGATATTTTGTTGTAGCATCTCAAAATAGACTAAGACAAGCTTCTTAGCTTGGATTCAAAGCTTTCCGCAATCTGGTTCTTATCTGCCTTTCCACAAGTTTTTTTTTTTTTTTTTTTTGAGATAGGATCTTGCTCTGTTGCCCAGGCTAGAGTGCAGCAGTGTGATCATAGCTCACTACAACCTCACGCTCCTAGGCTCAAGTAATTCTCCTGCCTCAGCCTCCCAAGTAGCCCGTGCACACCACCATGCCTGGCTAATTTTTCTGTTTTTTGTGAGACAGGATCTTGCTCCTGCTCAGGCTGGTCTTCAACTCCTGACCTCAAGTGATCCTCTCACTTGGACCTCCCAGAGTGCTAGCATTACAGGCATGAACCACTGTGCCCTGCCTCACAATTTTTTCTCTCTTTTTTTAATCTTTCAACTTCTCAGGAATGGATTGATTAGAAGTCACAGTTATACATATTTTTCATAAATCCACTTTAGAAGAGTAGGTATTTGGATATTACAATTATTTGAAGACAAAAATAACCACAGTATTCTCAGCCTTTCCCATCCCCTGATCTGCAAAAACAGGGTTTTAGCTTTGCCTGAGTAGTTTCTTTGCCTTGCTTGCTCCCTGAGGAGTGTTCTGCTACTGTCTGGCTAGATTTTTGGGGTTTGTGATGCAGAATAAAAAGGTAGGTGAAAAGGGTGGAATAACCACAGTGCTCAGACTTGGTTTAGAAGAGGGTTTTTATTAGCGAGTTTTGAGGAGAGTGGCACTGGAAGAGTTCCAACCTTTGAAGAAAATAAATAGGAGAAGAAGCGAAAGGTTTTTTTTTTTTTTTTTTTTTAAAAAAAGCCCACGACTGTGGACTATACAACCTCTTCAAATGCAATCCAAAGGGGTCAAGTGATTTTGATATTACCCAGTTGCTGAACAGTGTTTTGTTGACTGTGTACTGCTGAGACCAAATCACGTGTGTCCTGGCATTAATAGGCTTACGTGTATGAGAGTGAACTTCTGGAAATACAGTAACATTGAGCAGAACTTGAATTTAAAGGCATCGACACTAGTCTTTTTCCAGTACCATTTTTGAGGCTTAAATTTTGCTTGTATTTAGAGTTCTTCAAAGTCATTTCTCAAGACTGAGCTCTAGAGTGACCTTCTCTGTGAAATCTTTCTCTGATATTTTTCTTTTCCCCGGTGAATTGACTCTCCATCCTTTGGGTCTCACTTCTCTCTTGTACAGATTTCTCTCATTACCCTGATAGCACTTGACTGAATTTATTTTTCTGACTCTCCAACTGACTGTGAGTTCTCTGAGGGCAAGAACCATCTTTGTATTCCCAGAGCCTAGCACTGCACCTGGCACACAGTAGGCACTTAATGCACATTTGTGGAAGAAACAGCTGCTTAGCCAGGGTTCCTGCTTATTGTTTCCCCCCATTTCATCCCATGTCTACACGCCACTGTGTTTTTCAAAATGGAAGGGAGAACCTTATAAAATACCCCAGCAGGTTCCTGCCAGCCCCAGAATATGCACTTGTGGATTGCAGAGTAAGAAGACTGGGGCAAAGGGACAGGGGGCAAAACATCACACAGGAGGTTGTAAGTTCTTGTGAATGTTCTAATTTCTGTGTTAGGTAGCGGAATTGCTGCTATTTATCATATTTTAAACAAGCAAACACCTAAATAAATGAGACCTATGTATGGACCAATGATGAAGGTGCATCATAAACCAAGGGTATGATTGATGCAGTTCTATGAGCTTGCAGTAAACGAAAGAGTATCTGCGAGTTGTAGCGCAATGAGGGATATGACTACAAGTAACCTACCTGGTACCTTGTCTCCCCTCTCATGTCTGAGATCCTTGCTACTTTCTCCCTACTGACTTGTGGGACAGTCATAAATAACAGCGCGTAATATTTTGGAAATTTGTTTTTCATGCCTAGGTACCTTTATAGAAAATGTATTCAGATTTTGTGTTGAGGATATCTTAATAATGGGTTTCTGCAGGTAGTCCTCAAGCTTTAGCTGACTAAGAATAATCTGGGGTGTCTCCTTAGTTTAACATTTTGAATTTCTGTACCCACCTCTCAGGGATTCTGATTCATTAGATTTGGTTGTATGATCCAAGAATATGATTTTAAATAATCATTCTCGGGGGTATTTTGATAAAGATGATCCAAGAAAAATACGTCATGATATGATTTTGGTCAGGCTCTTTTTGGAGGATCAAGGTGAGCTGCAGACTTGTTAGTTGTGTGGAGATGTACAAAGACCCTGAAGATGCTTTCAGGAAGAGCATCAGACATGGTTAGAGTAATGGAAGGGTTGATTTGAGGCATTTACTAGGTTTAAAGGATCTAAGTGTGCTTAATCCTTAAAGTCCAGGTCAGCAACAACTAATGGGAGGTGTGATAATGCTCTACAAATATTTGAATGGTATAAACATCAAAGATGGAGAGAAATTACTTAGCTTGTTAGAAGACAGTATGATTAAGAGTAACTAAAAGTGACCTCTAGGCTGAATCTAGGATTAGCCTACTGAAAATAAATGATTAGGTTTCGGGGTAGACTCTTAACAGAAGTGATAAATCAATAGAGATAAAGGTAGAAAAAGCACTGATCCATGAAGGAGTTGAATTCACTTACATTTAAAGTTCAAGGAAGGACTCCTTCCAAATTTCTTTTATTGTCTACTTTCTTTCGGCAGTGCAGCACCCACTTGGACCTCCCTCCAGTTTGTTCTCATGATTGGCCTCGGTAGGTTTTTATCAGCCTTTTGTCTTGTTGCGGAGGCATCACAGTGCTGGCCAGCCTTGATTCTCCAAACCGTCAGTTGCTGGGCTCCCTTTTTTCCTTCATCCAACAAATATTTATTAAGCATTTACTAATAAACACCTTTTAAGTATTTCTTAAGGTACTAGTCTAGGCATTGGGTAGCAAAACAGAGGCTCTGTCCTCAGGGAGTTTATATTCTAGAGGATTACCAGTGGGACCCTACCTGCCATGTTTTTAACTAGAATTGGTTGGATTCTTTTGCCAGCTCTGTCTCACCAGGAAGAACACAATAGGCCTAGGTTGGGAGCCAACCCTAGAAGACAGGTGGCAGGAGAAATACCATTATGGCGAACCAACCGTGAGCCTTGTCTCAATCCTTCTTTCTGACCCTGCTGGACTCACCACCCTCACTGCCTTTCATCACTAACTCAGCTGAATTTGTACCACTTACTCCAGCAAATACTCCCTTTGTTCTGCATGGCATCAGCATCAGAGAGGTCTTAGGGACAAGCAAGCTGGGCCCCGTCCCCCAGCACTGGGTTTTCTGTGCTGCCCTCACAGCCAGCAGCTGTGGAATAGACAGAGAGTAAGAGATAACTCTCAGGCGAAGTAAAACGAAAAAAAATACCCACACAATCAGAGAATTTAGTACCATCTTCCAGCCAAAAAAAAAAACAAACAAACAAACAAAAAAACTAAACCAAAACAAAACAAAAAACCAAAAATCACTGTCCTTCCTGTCTTCCAGGCTTCCCCTCCTTTTCATTTCATGCTGCAGGTTGCTTTTTTGTGATTTGCTCTTTTAAGGTTGATGTTCACTTAAAAACACACAAACAAAAAACCAGTTTCACCCATACAAATGTTCCAGGGAGGGAGTGTAAGATGAGTGGATTGGGAGTTGGGGGTTGGCGTGTGTGGCTGACTACACCATACAGACGCACACTCAGAACTGCGCTGTGATGTAACCCGGGTTCCACTTCTTGAGTTCTGTTTGGGTTCTTCTAGTGTCATCATCTGTCCTGTCACCCCTGGTCAAGGTAGACCAAGAACTTGAGGGTGGGCGACAGAACCCTCTCTTCTTTGGTAAGGTCCCACTAGGACAACATTTGCAGACCCTTATGCTTTTCACACACTATTTCCTTTAATTTTTACTACAACTGCATGTAACCCCTGCTCCCCACTCCCCACAGCTAGACGCGACCATGGAATGCACCACTAAGAGGATTGCCACCTCTGATCACTGAGTATTTTTCAATGTTAGAGGGAGACAATGTAACTGAGGCAAGGTCTGGACTCTAGGATTTTTAAAGAAGTTTTTTGTTTTGTTTTGTTTTAATATTTTTTCTGGGTTTAACTTAGAATTGTGATCATCTCGATCGAATGAAAGTGCTCAGCTGCCCTCTGTGAAGAGTACACATACAGATGTTTCAGAGTGATTAACCACTCAGTGGAGACTTTCCCAGGGTCATCTTCTCTGAATATTTTTATAAACTTCATGGGAAAGATTAACTATAGTACCAAGTGTAATCAAGGGAAAAGACCAGAGCGATCCTATTCATTATGATAGCCACTAGTTGTATGTGGCTATTAAGCATTTGAAGTTTAGCTAGTCTGAATTGAGATGTGCTGTAAGTGTAAAATATACACCAGACTTAGAAAACTTAATAGGAAAAAAAATGGTGAAATGTCTCATTAATAAGTTTTTATATTAGTTTCATGTTGAAATAATAATGGTTTTGATACATTGGGTTAAAACGTATTAGTAAAATTAAGCTCACTCATTTCTTTTCACATTTTAAAACTGTGGCTACCAGAAAATTTAAAATTACATATATTCTTGCATATTTCTATTGGACAGGACTGGTCCAGAAAAAAGATACCTAGAAAAAAGATATCTAGAAATATGTGCTTCTAATTAAGTATATCTTACATTTCTACAGCACCTTTATTTGTATTTTTCTGGGACTTATGTCTACCATTGAAACTGGCTTAGAATTAAACTGCTATCTTTGCTTTAAAAACATCTGGCATGTAACACCCAGGTGTAATTATTTTTCTGCTACAACCACATTGCTATAGGAGCAAAGTTATGGTGTAATAAAGAACTTGAGCTAATAACTTGTATATGAAAATAGTTACATCTTCATTGTGCAAGCCAGGAGGCACCCATGCTGTTTCGTCACACACACGAATCCCTTTTATAATGATGCTTTTTCATTCATTTGGCATGCTTTTATTATTATTAATACAACAGCGAAAACTCCATATATATCAGGGTAAAAGCATCTATTTTGGATAATCAAACCTATAAATCTTGTGACTGTTCAGATATAGCCAATTAACTCCCCTTCCTCAGAACTGCAGTATGCCATATGGTGCAAAAAGGGTGGCCGCGTACTTCTTGCCATGCTTTTGACTGAGTGACATAGTCACAAGAGCCATGGAAACTAGTGGGGAGGTACAAGTGTTTTAGTTGCCAAAAAAGCTCATTTTAAACCTTAATAAGAAATGTTTCTATTTCCTAAAATGCCATTAACTATGTCAAAAGGGCTCATCAGTACTTACTTTAGCAGAATCCTTCATTGCACATTAGCAGAGACCTTCTTTATACCTCGGATGCCCCATTGTTTGATAATAGAAGAGTTTTTTTTCCCTAAATGAATAAACCAGGGATCATACTTTGTAAAGAACTCGAGTCCACTTCCAACCTATTGTGATATTGCTTTGTTTCTTTTCCTGCAGCACCAAGCCATTGTTGTTGTTGTTGTTGTCGGTGGTGGTGGTGGTTGTGTGTGTGTGTCTGTGTCTGAGAAAGAGAAGCAATCTGTAGATAAAATGTAGTGTGGTCAATAGGCAAAGTGAGGTTGACACGGGTGATGATCTTTTATTTTCGTTCACTGTTTTTTTTTTAATCTTTATATGAAAATTCCTGGTTGCAATGTTTAAATAGTTTGACTGCTGCTACCTAAATATTTATCAAATCAACTAGTTGTATCAGTAAGGCAAAATGTACACTTTGAAATTTCCAAGGTCCGGAATTCTCGTTTTATGATCACATGAGTTCTGGCTTGATTGCGTGTGTATCCCCTGCACACAATCTCTTTTGGACATCTGGGATCTTTGTTTTATTGAATTAAACTTGCCCCATGATTCTAATTTTTTTCCTTAGATACTGGTTTCTTTGGAATTATTTCAAACTTAAAATGGCAAACTTATGAAGGCTTAGAAATGGTTTAAAAATGTGAATAAAAATATGCTGAGAAAACGTTCATATTTGTACACTTTTCATTCAATATTGTTTCTTGCCTCCAAATCGCCTCCCTAAAATATTACAGATTTCAATTTCTGTTTGAGTTGTTCATCATTCCCCCAAACTACAGCTGACCTTTCTGTAAATTTGTTTTTGGATAAAAATGATGACCCAGAAGATATTTCACCAAATATTTCACCCTGCCAGACTCTGATAAGTGGGGTTTAAAATATCCAATCCTGTACAAAAACAGGTTTACGATACGAGGAGGTTAATGAAATGAGGGGGCAGCCAGTTCAACCAGCTGCCACTGAATCCTGGGGGTCTGTGGGATCCACATCTGTCTCCATTCCAGCTGCAGTGTACGCTGCCTGGTGATGGTTGTCTTCTCTGACTTAAATATCACTGGCATTAACCCAGCATCGCGTGGAAGGCTGGGAATTCTAGGACAGCAGCCCCAGTTGCACGAATCTCCTGGTTAATTTGTGCCCATTTCATTGACATTATCTGGGTAGCCTGAGCCAGGAAAACCCTGGGGACCAGGAACCCACTCTCTTCCTCTCAAGAAGAGGTCGTTCGCCATTTTCACCAAGCTTTACCTTCCTCACCCCGTTTCCACTCCATGCCGTCCCTCCCATAGAAAACTTCAGCTCACTAGATCTGAGAACACAGAGGCAAGGAGTCAATGGCATTCTATCCGAATTTTTGTTATTGTGGAGCCTGTTCGTTTGGGGGTTTACTGCAATTTTGCTGCATTCAATGGAATACCATCAGGAATGAATTTGGCAAAAACGGTACCCTCCACATATGTGACTAGTTCTAGATCTCACTTCCCCTATGTTTTCAGCTCATGCACCTTTAGCCGATTTCTATATATGTAAATTTTACTTATTTTCAAATTTTGGTCTATTTAATAAAGTTGAGAAGTCTTAACTTCATTAGGTCATCGATGATATTACTAAATTTGGAGGACAGGTAAATTCTATTTTTATTTATTATTTTGTCCCCCACATTAACTGTTTGGAAAAAAAAAAAAAAAGCAAATCTAGCTTTTCACTGGTAAAGTAAATTGAGGCAATTCATTTGCTCATCACAGATGGAATAATACTTTTTAAAATGTATTAGATAAATCTCATGTGAAAGTGCTCTCCTTTTCCAAATACCTATAGCATTTGATTTGAAGCAATTGTACTGTTTTAAAGTCTTATTTCCCCTATAAGAATACAAAAATTATCATCAATGACAGATTAATTTGTCTTTGCATAGCTCATAGTGCACACAGTAGACATTTAGGAAATGTTTAAAAAGAAAGACTTTCCACATACATGCTTTTAAAATGTTCTGGAAAAAAAAAAAAAGCCAAGCTAAGCTATTAACCCTAATCATAGTTTCTCCATTTCCTCCAGTCTGAGTGTATAAGCAACTGTGAATGTAGATTGCTAAAATATTATGTAATCGTTCATAGCACACATGTTTCACCAAGAGTCAAAATGTTTTTCAATCTCCTTTGTCACTCAACTTATTTGAATATGTGATTGAGCCATTGGAGGTTGAAAGCAGCTGGTTTCTTAGTGCTATAAAAGAATTGGTACTACAGCCCCAATCTTAGCAAACTTTCATTCCAGCTAAATGATCCTATCTAAAGAGACAGCTTTTTTTGAAGGCAAATTCACCCAATTCCCAGAAATTAAAACCTCCTGTACTCCAACCATAGCTCTGGAAAATTCCCAAGAGAATTCAAATACTTTGAGGTGCTGTGGGAAGGTCACTTTATGTAGCAGGACATTTTAGGTATGTGAGTTCTGGTTGCTCAGCAAGAAACAAAAAAAGAATAGGGCGTGACTTTGTTCAGTATCTTCTACCAAGATTTAGGCTTCCATCACACAGTGCTCAACAAGGCAGAATTTTCTCTTGGAGTGAATGAAATTGTTTCTCCAAATCTTAATTGTAGGAGAGTCATGAATTTAATTCTGTGCCAGCGTCCTTAGCTTGAGAGTAATGGAATCAATATGCTCCTGGGTTGAGGGAGGGGATGCTTTGGGGAGAGTTTAGATGGAAATGTGGGTGCTGAGCTTAGGGCCCAGAGATGGACTTCGGCAGATCTTTGAATCCATCCAAATCTTATGCAAGATTACTGCGTATGTGCCTGTATGTATTTTTTATTTTTGGCAGGGTGCACAGCATTCATCAGATTCTTGAGGGAGATCAAGCTTCGCAAAAGAATTAGAGCCTCTAACTTAGGTGACTCAGAAGTTACATTTTAATGGATTGTCTGAAAAATTTTAAGGGTAGCTTCCCTCGGATTTCTAATGGATGATTGCAACAAATTCCAGGTGGATATTTGTGAAGAATCTGGGGAAAAGGTGACATCAGTGTCTTTGTGTGCAGCCATGCTCCTTATTGCTGTGCAGGGACAAATGACTGTCATGGAAAGACGTAAGGGGCAGATGGGCTAGGGAGCAAAGTTGGGTGGGGAGAGAGGAAATTTATCAGGAAGGTTAACAAAATGGAATCCAGTCAGAAGATTGTGACGGGAAGTGGTGGGTCTAGAGATTATGGAAGAGGATAAATGTGAAAGAGCTGAGAACATTTTGAGATAAGAAGGCTTTGTCCTGGAGGAGGGAACCCATGATGGCCACTTTTAAATATCATGGGGAAGGCAAGCTGGACTTGATTTTATTCTGAGTGTCTGAGAAGGGTAGAACCAGGGAGCACCACGAGCGGCTCTGGTGTGGTGGGTCACAGCCGTGATGCCACAGCTCTCAGAGGGCGCTGCCCTAAAAGCAGACCTGGAGACAATGGCATGAGTCAAGCATCTTATTTAGGAGGTGATCTTAAATAAGGACACACCATGAGGCTAGAGAGGAGGGTCAACAAAGGGCTGCTGCTGTCAGCAACCGGGGCTCAGACCCACAGGGGACCTCAGGGAGACTGTGTAGAGCAAACATCAGAGCCCCCCAGGGCTGAGGGAGCCAGTGTGGTTAGCCACTAAGAGTCACTTGTGAGACACCCAGCCTGCTCTGAATCCAGACTGAGCATGCTCCCTCAGCCAGAGAACACCCCCGGGTAGAGATGCAGGACGTTGCGGACCCACACGGAGGCTGTTTGCAGGTGACCTCTGGGGGATGGGCTGAGGGCATCTGGGCATGACACCCTCTGTGAAACCGAGTGAGGGAGAACCCCCACCAGGCTGGCACTCGCATGCTCACTTGCCTTCTGTCTCTTCGTATCAATATGGGGCAAGAAAGCTGTCACTCTGCGGCTGACTGAGGTGGGACGCATCACGGGGGTGTGGCAATCGGGCCCTTGCCTTGGACCTCAGGCTTTGTGGCAGATGGGCAATGACTGAAGGAGCAGCAGGTGGGAGAAGAGGTGGAGTGACACTATCAGGGGATGCCAAAGCCAAGACAATGAATGGAGAAGGTGATTTGTCTTTCCAGCGCACAGCCGCCCATACAGGGTGGCTGTCACAGGGACCAGTGCAGAGCCGGTGGCCCGGGGATGACTCCCTGGCAATGGCGTCCCATCCTTTCCCACACATGCTCCTCAGGTTGTGCTTTTGTGAAATGGCTCTCTTTCCTTTCTCTGTCAATGTGGCCGTGATGTTCCCTTTAACAAGATTCCCCGTGTTACCAGGGACAGAGGGAACAAAGAATGGGCAATAAGGAGAGAGGCTGTTTTGTGATTCCCCATTGGGCCTGCGTCTGCCCTGCTGGGCATAGCCCGGCCTGTGCTGTGTTCTCCGACGTGGACTGAGTTGAATTTTATCCAGCTAGTTCCAGACAAGAAAACAGGCATATGCTCAGCAGGACTCTGGTTATCCATGCAGTAGGTCAGAGTTTATCCAAGCTCTTTAATAAATTTGAACTAATTCCTTTTCCCCCTAAACTTTGGACCAGAAATCAAACTAATTTAGTGGTCATTGTCTGCAATATTCATTTTTCTTTCTGTTTTGGGTAAAATGTGTACAGTGAATCACGGAAATGGGGCTGGTTATGTTTGTTTCAGTCACAGTGTTTCTTCGTAACCACCATTTACACTTTCTCCGCTTTCCTGCTCATGCCCTGTCTCCCTTCAGTCGCTTCACTTCAATCCATCCTTAATTTAGTGATTACTTAAAATAAGGTATTTATTTAAAAAAAATGTATTCCAGACACATAAAGCTGGAATTCCATGTCTGCTTCTTTCCCCCCACCAAAAACTAGACTGCTCAATTCTTTTTAAATATAACTCCTAGCCATCCAGCCTTCAGACATAATAATACAAAACCATTTCTCAACCCAATTTTAATTCAGTTGCACAGTGCATAGTGGAATGAGGTTGAAACCAGACAAAAATCACAGTAATAAAAGCAGACAATGCTTTTGCGTATGTATTATGCCTTGTAAATTTCAGTTCTTCTGATTGGCTTCATTTTAACTAGCTGAGAAAAATGCAGTCCACCAAAAATGGTTACCAGTGTTCAAAGTCAACCGGGACCGAGGTGGTGTTCAGTAATTACAGCCTTGCAGTTTCTAGGAGATTCCATCCCCACCAGACCTGCCGTCTCATGTCCCCATTTGTAACATTGTTCATTATGTTCAACCTGCTGCCATCACTCTGGAGCTTTCAAAGGCATTCTGGGGGCTATCTTGCTGTAGGACATGGATAATGAAATAGTTGGATGTGACTTGTATTATAATCACCTCACCTAACCCTCATTTAGCTTGAAAAGTAGACTTAATAAAAGCAGGAGTGAAAGGCACTTTATGTTTTTAATAAGGAGTCTCATATGGTATTACCTGCTGTTTTTCATTGTGTGTCTCGTCTCCTGGTTTTCCTTTGAGATATGTGACAGAAGAAAGCCAAGCACATCTCTTAATCTTAAAGCACTTTAAGAATCTATTGCAGTAATCTACCACAATCGATCAATAACTTCAAGCTAACAGGGCTGATTTCCAAAGTACATGTATGTACTGGTAGAGACAGGAGACCCATTCACTGGCAAGTAAAGGCCATCTTATTTCAAGAAACTAGAGGATTCCACTGTATAATAATTTAATGTTCTGTTTGCAAAAGGTAATTATAAAACTCTCATTCCATCTTCTGCTCTGATGGGCTCAGGATGAATTTAACATGGATTAAGAGGAAATGGATAAGACGTTCTGATTGCTGAACTCTGCCCGGTGTCATGATATGCAAACAGTGAGCAGAGCACTGAAACTACTAAATACACACTGAAGAGATGACAGGACTCAGACATGAGAATGCCTGGATCTGCCAGAGAAAGGGGCTCCTAAAAATAGTTCTGACAATTTACAGAAGAGAAAATTTGACTGTGGTGTAAAAATCTTTGAAGGCGGAGCTGCTCGGAGCTGGATGCTATAAACATATTCATGATGTTATGTTTGGAGAGGCATCTATTTTCTATGCATTAATCTCAAATGAGGAAGGAAAACAGCGTCTATGGACCTGTAATATGTGGTGGAAAAAGATTGGCCTGGGAATTGCAAGGCCTCGTTTTATTCCAGCATTGAACTCTAGTTAGTTCTGTAACTGTTAGCAAGGTGTGATACCTTGCTTTGGCCTTCTCTATGAAATGGGTCTGTTGAACGGAGTGTGGCCTCCATGTGCTAAAAGATGAGGGCAGGTTGAATATTCAGGATTTTCCCTAAGTCTAGCCTGATTATGATGCAAAATTGTTAAAACTTAGGGACCACATTTCTTTAAAGATGTTTAGCACCTCCTTTTTTCTTTTAGGTCATTAGATATTTTTAAATGAAAAAGTAAAGCATGGTCATTATATCAAGTCAAATAACACCGAGATACAGAAAGAAAAATGTTCAAAGTTAAAAATCTCTTCCTAGTATTCCTCTAAAACCACCCCAGCTGAGTAATCAGCAGTAGCAGCTTGGTATATATTATTATTCTATTGTTTTCACCATACTTTTGAGATACGTTTATGTGTAGACTGTTCTTAAACACTTTCCTTGATAAAAATGGCATCATTTTTTATTTAATGATATATCACAGACATAAGTCAAGGGTAGGCGAACCATTGTTCATGGATCAAATCTGGTCATGCTAAATGTACTGTCTATGGCTGTTTTCGCACTACAAAGACAGAGTTGAGTGTTTCCAAAAGAGGCCTTTTGGTCACAAAACCAAAAATATTTACTATCTGGCCCCTTTAGAAAATAAAAAGTTTGCCAACCCTTTGCAGTATATGTAGCTCTATCTCCTTGTTTTAAAAAAGTTTCATAATGTATCACAGAATTGATACGCATCATTGATTCAGCTCTATTGCCTCAGGTAATCGAAAAGTCAAGAGGAATATGAGCTCCAGGTATGGTCAGATCCAGAAACTGAAATGATATTCTCAGGAGTCTGCCTCCCTTTGGATCTTGTTTCAGCTTTCTTCTCTGCAAGCTTAATTCTCCAGTAGTCTTTCCTCTTTGACAAAATTGCTACCACCACCTCCAGTCTTAAATCTCATTTCATGGTGTTAAGAGAACTTTTCTTTCCCAGAAGTTTTATCAGATGCCCTGGGTAGGATTTTTATTGTTCCTGTCACCCATCTTTGAACCAGTCGCTGTGACCAGGAGATAAAATACTCTATTGGCCAAGTGTAGGCTACATGCTCCCCTCTGGACCCTGGAGCATGAGGCTGGCCTTACCAAAACGTTTGGATCGAAAGTAAACAGAGTATGGTTACCCAAAGACTAACTGGTATGCAGTTATTAAAAAGGGGGATGAATATTAAGAGTTCAAGACAACAGATGCCCACCATCAGCACAGATTGCCTCAAGTGCTTTGGTGGATTGGGTATTTGTACTCTTAAATCTATGAATGTTGCTGGTGTACTTCACAAATAGTTTATTGTAGTTGATCATAGTTCATGTTATTAGCAATCCTTGAGAGTGTTGAGTTTTCTGCATTGTCACCAGCACTGGAGATTATAACAATTTTTAAAAAGTGACCTGGTATTTGAAAAATGATATCTCATTGTTTAAGTTAGGCTTCTAATGACTGCTAGTGAGATTCAGTATCTTTTCATAATGTTATCCTTTGTAATGTGTATCTATTCTTCTATGAAATATCACTTTATATCATTTGCCCATTTTTCTATTGTGTCACTTACCTTCTTAGATTTGTAGAAGCTTTGAGTATATTAGGCATATTGATCCACCCTCTACTCTATATGTTGGAAATCTTTTTTTGTCAGTTGGTTGTCTCTTGCCTTTATTTATAGCATCATTTGCTACATTAAAAAAAGCACGCGTGTTAAGCTCTGTGAAGGAGTCTATCCAAATGTGGAAATAAATCCCAATCTCACTGACCTGAGAGAGTTGGGTGAAAGCATTATTGGAAATTATGTTCATCTTCATAGATATATTTAAAATGCTCATCTTTAGAAGTTACATGATTTAGGTGTATAAACAGAGCACCATCCAGGCTTCTCTATGGCTCTGTGTTGTCCAGGAAGCGATCTGGGCTCAGACACTGCAACCCGGTCTCCTTCATCCATGAGGGTCATCTGGCACAGGTCATCTCTACCATTTATTTTTCTAAATGTGTTTTAATGGATTTAAGGGGTTCAAGTCTTTTTTGTTACATGATGAATTGTATAGTGGTGAAGTCAGGGTTCTCTACCACTTTGGTGAAACAACAGAAACCAAGATCCAGCAATCCCGCTCCTGAGAATAGCTCTAAATGAATTAAAATCAGGATCTTGCAGAGATAGCCACACCCACATGTTCACTGCAGCATTATTCACATAGCCAAGATATGGACACTGCCCAAATATTCATCGACAGACGAATGAATACAGAAAATGTGGTAAATATATGTGATGGAATATTATTCAGCCTACGAAGGAAGGAAATCCATTTGTTACAATGTGGTTGGACCTGGAAGGCAGTATGCTAAGTGTAATAAGCCAGTCACAGAAGAGCAAATACCGCATGATCCCACTTATATCAGGTATCTGAAATAGCCAAACTATTAGAAGCAGAAAAAAGAATGGGGCGACCCCAGGGGATGGGGGGAAGGATAAATGGAGATTTTCTGCTCAATGGGTATAAAGTTATATTTATACAAGATGAATAAGTTCCAGATATCTGTTGCACAACATAGTGCTAACAGTATGATGCTGTGCACTTAAAATTTTATTAAGAAGGTAGATCTCATTTGTTCTTCCCACAACAAACACAACACAAAACAAAAAAAGAACAAAGGGACACAAGGAAACTTTTAGAGATGATGGATGTGTTTATTATCCTGATTATGGTGATGGTACCAAGGGTGTATGCATATGCCCAAGCTCATCAAATTGTATACATTACATATGTGCAGGTTTTTTTTGTATATCAATTGTACCTCAATAAAGCCAAAAAATAGAAATCAAGGACTGTTTTTGCCTAAAAATAAAGACCCTGCTCTTATTCAGATTGTCAGTGTATAGAAATTGCTTCTAATTATTCAACATTTTTGCTTTATCATATTATATCATATATCATAAGACATTTTTCTTAAACTAATTTTTCATGTAACTGTAAAAAGGAAAATTGTATTAGAGAATTCTGTATGTGTTTGTGCACGAGTGGAATAACTTTAAATTGGACCTTAGAGGTCCAAATAAAGCATTTCTATGTGCAGAGTAGGTTGACAATAAAACAAGATTTATTTACTTTAGCTGTAGATAGAACAGCTGATATAGTTGCACAGCAAACAGACAAATGGAATTTAATTCACGTTATTTTTCTGTTCAAATGTCAAGAATCTTAAAGAAGTTTTAATTACACAATGCAGTAATTTTGATTATAATCTTTTATTTTAGATTATAATTGTTTAGAGGTGAGCCAAGAAATTGTTTGAGTTTTTTTAGCAGCAGTGTCTACCTATTGCTTTTTAAATACATGCATTAAAAGATTTAGTTTTCTAAATCAATAGTATTTTATATTGGGCATTGTTTTCCTTAACCGATTTTTGCAGTTTATTAAGCAACCTTGTCAAAATCACAAGCCAGCAAAGGGGACACACAGGGTAGTTGCCCAAAGGTCTCTGGATCTGTAGACAGACTTTGATTAATTAATTAAGTGACATGTATTATGTATTAAGTTGTCTCCATTATGTATTGTGACTAGAAATTAATGTGTTCTAGTTAATACAGTATTTTATAAAGAAATAATTATTGTATAAGATAAACATAGGTCACCCAGTCTTAAAGAATTAGACAACTAAATTCTAAATATTTGATAAATGTGAATATATTTTACATGATTCATACCTGAGGGTCTCATGGTGTCTACCTCAGAGTCATCACAAGCATAAGCATCTACATTTAGTGTATTTCTCGTGAATGCTGGTTAATAGATAATTCCAGACATTAGAATGCTGAAGCTAGATAAATTAATCCTTATCCCAAATACATTCCTTCAACTCACAGCTCTTCTGACTGAGGAATAATAACAACAAATATGTGAGTACACACACACACACACACACACACACACACACACACACACACAATTTAACTCATCAGTCCTCTCAAGAACTCCATGAGGTAAGCACTACGCTTTTCCTGTTTTTTTCAGATAAGGAAATGGCAGAACAGATAGGTTAAGATAGGTGTTCTTGTCTAAGGACACGAAGCTGGTAAACGGGAGAGCTGGGATTCAAACTCAGGCAGCCAGCTCTGGGGCTATTCTAGTTTGCAGATCCAGCTGCCATTCAAGTTACTGCCTGCCGGTCTGGAAATGGGGACGTATGCTCAGTGCTTTTAGGACTATTTCCTCCCTTCCCCCAGCACACACATTTACTTTAGCTTCTCATGGCAGCGACCACATTTACCTCCACCATTGCCCTACTTACACATTGTGTGGATTGGACTCTCTCAACTGGTTGCTTACACACTGCTGCTCCTGACTTGCTAAACTGTTGGCAGCCTCAACTCTCATATTTAGTCCCACCTGTTTTCTCTTATTCTGTTCACAGTGGGAATGAAAAGCAGCTGAGGTTCTATTTTTGTCTATTAATTGGTCCCATTACTCGGAATCCTTTTTTAAATAGAGCTCCCTCCTTTTCCAAGTTTAGCAATCTGTTCACTTCTTTCTTGGTCCAATCCAACACTTTAATCATCAGTGCTCACCTCCTAACTCTCTCCAGCATCTCTATATTCCTGTGGCTCCCATGATGAACAAATATTCAAATAAGGGTCTGACCCTAGAGAATGGAAAGAACTTCTGGCCCTCATGTACTGTATGATTCTTTGCAGTACCCAGTTTCCAGTTGACAGTCTCCTCTTGCCTCCGTCCTCCGTATCTATGGCATTATTCATCAGCAGCCCTTTAGTAATGAAATTATGCAAAGTTCACTGCATGGGCAGAGAAGTTGCTTGGCTCCTCAATTCCCTGCACATACCAAGTGCACAGTGCCTGGATTACATTTTCAATCTTGTTAAAGAGGTTGCCAGCAGACCACATTTCAAAACAACTATTGGAAATACAACTATGCTAAAGTCACAATTGGGATGTTACTGAATTCAGAATCCCTGTTAGGATTTCAGAGATTTTAAAATTTGAACTAGTTAATTTGGAAAAAATGGCCAAAATCCATGTGATTTTTCCTTAAATTATTTAGTTTGATAGCCAATAGTTATTTAAAAGAACTAAAGTTTAAACTCATTTTATGGTTATGAGATTTTGCTGTTAAGTTACTTAATTTGGGGTTTTTTTGGTGGAGGATGGGCCACAGTTTTGTGAAATTGATAAAACGTGAGAATCTACCTTTGTGTATCTCGGACAAAATAAATAGCTTCAAATCCTGTGAGAAGAATGCTCAGTGCAAATAAATCACTGCTTGTCTTAATGAAGGTGGTTTTTAACACCAGGGAAAGTTAAGAGCAGATATTCTTACAAATTTAGGAGAGAAGGTATGTAAAATTCTGTGTCACGAGCTGGGTCTATACCTGTGAATGGCAGAATGTCTTGGTAGAGAACTAAGACTGCACAGATTGAGGAATAGGCATCAATCCACATAATTTAATATGATTCCCCACTTATTGTCACTAATTTTCATAAATCATCTTATATTTCATTTAAGAAAGGAAATTATGTGTTTTCCTTCTCCTCACAGCCACACATCCCTCTTGGTTGAAAGATCTGGAATTTACAATGTCACGTCAGGTACTCAAAGATTAATGAATAGTGCAAGATACATGGATCCTTTAAAAATAGTAAAGATAATCTCTTAACAACTATATTGGTTATTTGGCAGCTATTTTATAGATGACAGAATAGACTGTGAATTTTTTATAGAGCAAAATAATTTAGTATCCAGGATGACTATAATGTTTCATGTCTTCAGGACATTATTTATTTTGAAAAATTTGCCTGTAGAGTATGAAGTTTCAATTACATTACTCAATTGTTCTAGCCCAATTTAAAAACAGGATATTGAAACAAAATTAAAATAATACATAGGCATAATTATGTAAAAAATAAAATCCCCCTTCTTACCCTTTCAGTTTTAATTATAAAAAAAACCTCACAAAAAGCAGATTGATAATGTCCATTGTAGGAGAAGATATGAAGGAAAGGACAGCAAACTATTGGTGAGAGTAAAAATTGTTGAAACCTTTTTTGGAGAAGAATTTGGCAAAAAGCCATCGAAACTTCGTATATGCCATTTGACCTAGAAATTCCATTGCTAAGACTATATCCTGCAGAAAGTTTCAAGGATGTTTATTACGGTATTATTTGTTATAGAAAAAAACTGGAAATGACTTAAATGCCTATCATTGTGGACTGTGACATGAATTATAATGCATTCTTATAAAGTAGAAACCATATGGCTTTTAAAAATATGGGAGGTCTATGTGTACAGATATGGTAAATTGCCAAAAGAAACAATTCAGAATGGTACCTAATTTCTATAGTATGTTATAATTATTTTTCCTTCTTTAATACAAAACTTTGTTTTTTCCTTAACAATTGTTTTTTTGTTTGTTTTCTTAATTTTTTATGTATTTGTCACTTATTGGGCTTTGATACCTCCCTCAATTGTCTCAATCTTCTGTCATACAATAAACATATCAGATACTGTATCAATCTCACGTTCTTGGGGGCATCTTTCCGGGGGCTTACTGACCTCCTCAAATCTAAGCTGGTTGCTTCCCGCTTGTCTTCTTGGGATCTCCGTTTGCCATTATCTCTTTCTTCTGAATCGCAGCCTCTGTTTCCTGCATGTTGTATCTTACTGTTTTCTGGTTTACTATGCCATTTCCATGAAGTACCTGCTTGTATAACTTCTTGAGAAAGTGTTTTGAAACCTACAACAGATGTTGTTCGTGCCTTTCCAAATTCCTTTGACATTCAAAATTCTACATATGTTGATGGATATGACTACACACAGCTTCACCTGGTAGTTTCTCTTGATTCATACACGGGAGCAGCTCTCAGTCAATGATGGATCAGCCTTTTAATCCCTTGGCAAGAATAATTTGTGCATGTTCTACTTGTCTCTTGTAGTTCCTCAGGAGAATTGAACTCCAGCTTCCTATTGAGGCGATTTATCCAATAAAGCATCCTTTTTGGTGCTCCTTCTCTTTCTTGTCTCAACTCTCCACTCCTCTACCAATGCTCCCTGGGATCACCTCCAAAATAAATTATGTGCACTAAAATCCTTGTCTTAGGGGTTATTTCTGGGAAAGTCCAAACTGGAGACACCTTGTTTGTCTGAAAAGGTCTTCAGACTTGACTTTCATACTTAGTTTCTAATTTAGCTGGATATAGAATTCTAGGTTGAATTAATAATCTGAAATCTGAAGCCATTGTTCTATTGTATTCCAGTTTCTGTTGTTTTTGAAAAATAACACCATTCTAATTCCCGATCCCTTACATGTAACTTGATTTTTCTCTCTCCTGAACTTTTAGATCTTTTTCTTTTTCCCCAGTATTCCAAAATTTCATAATAATATGTCCTAGTAAGTCCATTTCTAAAAATTGTGGTAGGCACTAGAAAAGCTCTTCTGATTTATTTCTTTGATAATACTTTCCCCTCTATTTTCTCTGTTTTTTGTCTGGAACTCTAATTATTTGATGTTGGACTTCCTGAACTTTTATACTCCAATTTTATTAATATTTCCTGCTCCTTTTCCATCTCTTTTTGTTTTACGTTTTTGGAGATTTTCTTTTCTTTTCTTTTTTTTTTTTTTTGAGATATTCTTGTTTTTCTAACTATCCTATTGAGTTTGTTATTTCTTCTACCTTAGATTTAATTTCAAAATGTTTTAAACTCTGTTTTTTTCCTTTAAAATGTTTAAAATAACATCTGTTCTTATTTCATGGATTCTACTATCTTTGCACATCTTACTAAGGATATAGAGGACAGTTTTTATTTGAAGTTTTCTTCTTCTACAATCTCTTTCTTCCAAATAGCCTCTCCTCCTCCCCAACTTGTTTTCTGCCTTTTCTATTAGAAACTTCCCTCAGTTATCTGGTGATCCTTGGTTGTCTCCTAATATTTAAGAGGAGGACACTCAAAAGCTGATTGAAAGCTCTATAGACACAAACAGAGTTGTCACTTGAGTGTTTTGCTATCAAATCACATTTGATAGCAAATGTCAGGACACTATATAATCTTTGTGCTTACCATTTTGATAATTGCAGAATTTTTCACAGAGTAAATGTAACATAGTTAATGGTATCCTTACTGATTGATGATTGAGTATTTTTTGGAAATTCTACTAGAAATAATTCTTGCATGGATTTTTTTTTTTTACATATATTATACTATTTTTTTACTTGGAAGAAAGTTCATTTCTGAGTTTGTCAGGATGATGCAGTGGGGCAAGAAATGGTCCACGTGGGCCTCTATGATGGTAGCATCATGGTAAAGTTGTTGCTTCTCTCCAGAATAAACCTAGTTGTGAGCCCAGGTCGGTGGGCGTAAGTCTGAGTCTCTACAGAGTTTCTCAGATGCAAAGCCCAAGTTCATCTTAATTAGATGTGTTTCATTCTTTTGTTCAGCTTCAGAGGGGAAGATATTTTGCTAGAAATGATACATAAAAAGCCTAAGAATGTCAGTGATAGAGAAATTTAAATGTAGACTTCTAGGGTTCCATCTTCCTGGAATTTAAAAGTTTGGTAAATTGTTGTGGTCATAAACGAGATAGGATGGATAAGCATGTAGATATTTTCCCTAATCAGCTTTAGTGAGACAATAAGGAGGTGAGTCTACAAGAAAATTACTCTTGATATATTTGTCCCTAATGAACTAGACAGGCATTACCAACCCACTTCTCCGAGCAACTCTGTGACAATGTGTCTCTGATTTGTCTCTGTTTTATCTTGTTACCTGGGACAGTTGATAGATATAAAATGTAAATGGATGGAATTGAAGCTATTCATTTACTCTCTCAAAGGGCTTATTTTAACCATTGTTAGGGGTCCAATTTTATCTCCCCAAAAAAGATACATCGGAGTCCTAACCTCTGGTATTTTAGAATGTGACTTATTTGGAGGTAAGGTCTTTACAGAAGTAACCAAGGTACAATGAGCCATTAGGGCGGGCCCCAATCTAAAATCCTTATAAAAAGGGGAAATTTGGACACAGAGACAGAGGTGCACAGATGGTGCGCAGAAGCACAGGGAGACAGTGGCCATCTACTTGCCAAGGACAGAGCCCTACAACAGATCCTTCCTTCACAGTCCTCAGAGGAAACCAACCCTGCTGACACCTTGATTTTGGACTTCCAGCTTTCACAACTGCAAGATAATGAATTTCTGTTGTTTAAGCTACCTAGTTTGTGTTTTCATTCTGGCAGCCCTAGTAAAGTAATACAACCATTTGCTCTATTTCATGTTGTTAATCCAGCTCATTGTGCCAGAGCCTCCAAGCACTTTTTAACTGAATAAAAACCTTAGTTTCAGGAGAATGTCAAGTTGACTTATACTAAATAGATAATGGTTTTCTACACTCCCAATATCAAGTGTTAATATATTTTGAAATATAACTGTTGCTTTTTTTTCTTTCATTATTTCTGAATTCAGAAAGAAAGAAAACAATCTCATTAGAAACGTTGTTTTAAAATATGTTAGCAAGCCAGTTAAAATGTAGGTGCCTGGGTTTTGCCTGGAGTGTAGTGGCAAAACTCATTATGAGCCCAACACTCCTGCTTTCTAAGAGTTTCCTCTTCTCTGTAGACCAAACTGGCAGGTCTACTATTATGAAAAAAAAAAAAAAAAAGAAAAAACACTGAATGGTCATCACCAGTGTGAGACAAAATCATTGATGAATGTTTGACAGTTTATAAAGCATATTACTTTGACTCCGATGTTTTGCTTTCTCTTTGGACGACATGGGCAGGATGCTAATTATAACACATTGCAAATAATTGCTTACAGGGAAATGACTCATTCCACTATATAATACTTAGTTGGGGCCCTGGCTATGGATAGACACAAATATCTTTCTGGTTATGGCTTTTCCTGAGTTATGAGCAAAGCAGACAGAGACTTAGGTTCTTCAGAAATTTTACAGTGTATTTTTCATTTTAATAAGATGACTGAGTAAATTCAAAACTAATACCTTACAATGACACTTGGTAGACACCAACATGTCATCATGTCATACACATGCTAGCCAGGACTTATAGAACAAAAACACCAGAGCTGTCCCAAGAGCCTCCAAGTAGCTGTGGAATGAGCACTAAGCATGAGTAGGTGGACCCTCTTTGTCTGTGCACTTGCCATTTTTACTGACCTTGTTTGGAGCTGAACACTGCTCCAGGCACCCTTAAATTGATGCCTCATGCCGGGTTTTCAGCTGGGTAGGCAAACAGCCAAATTACTGCAAGTTCTTTTTCTATTCTTTCTGGCCCATTTGCCCAACTCATAATAGTTACTGTTATTCGTCGACTCTACCAGTGACTGAACAGTCACTTTTTATTTAGTGTTTTTTTGATTTCAGTCAAAATTATCAATTTATGGGAAAAAAGATTGTGTGAAGAAAGGAACTTAAATTTGACATATCTTTTTATTATTCATTATGGTCAAAAGCCTATCCTCATTCATATCCTTATCAAGTGTTATTTATGATTGGAGCTGAAATCTATCATCTTGGGGGGCTGGTCTGCTGCTGCAGTTTTCAAGTTGGTCTCCCTTTCACTATCTTCCCACTTTTCAATTTTTCTAACAAATAAATACATGTCAAGCATCCTGAAATCTGTTTGTGAGGAGGTCTCCAGCTTCAGGCTGTGGTGGTTCCTTTCTCCATCGTTTCTACCTCTGCCCATCAACATCTTTGATACAAGGCTTCCTGCAAGGTTTGCTCTTTCTCTTCTCATCCTCCCTTGTGTTCTGTCAGGGCAGTATCACCCATTCCCTTGGCTCTAATGTATGTCGACAACTCCCATGACCAATCTCCAGTTCTCAACCTTCTCCCTGCACTCCAGACATAGTTACAACAAACATTGTTGAGTATCTCCTGTGTCCCCCAGTATGTCATATTCGACACATCCAAACCAAATTTGTAATGTTTTCCCTGAAACTCCTCCTTGCCTCAAAGAGCACCCCTCCATTGACAGAGCTGCCTCTCCTCCCGTCTCCTCGTAGAACGCCTGGCTCATCATTACACCTCTTTCCCTTGACTCACCAAATGTAATTATCATCAAAAGCTACTTTAGATTCCTTCCTCTAAACTTTTATTCTGTTCCTTCTTCTCGAGCCCCATCATGGCTGCTTTCACTTATGCCCTTATTATCATTGCTTGCCTGGACAATTGAAATAATGTCCTGCTTCATCTTTAGCCACTGTCTCTTTTAATCTTCCATCCGCTCTGCCTCCAGAATTATCATTCCACATGAAATCAGATCGCGTCAATCTTCCACTCAGAGTCTGGCAGATTCTGCCGTTCAAACAGCTGCCTTAGCGTTGACATAGAAAGGCATTTACAATCTTCACTTAAACCAAATGTCATTTTCACCTCCCCCCAGGTAGAACTCTATTTCTTGCTAATATTGAGTAAATCTGGTTCCCTACACTTATGATTCTTTTTCATTCACAGTGATTTTGCAATTCCTTGTCCCGTCTCTCACTGAGGGCACCACTATGTATGGAAACCCAAATCCTCAGAGTGGTCTTCAGCTTCTCCCCCTTCGTACGTAGGCCAGAGCCAGATTCCATCACTACCCTAAATATTTTTCGGGTGTACTCAAGCCTTTCTATCTCTGTTGTTCCTACTCTGGTAACCTCCATTGCCTTTCCCTGGGGCTCCCGCAAAATCCTCTCATCTGGTCTCCTTGCCTCTGCACCTGGGTCTTTCCTATTCTGCTGTTATGCTAGCTGTCTTCTAGAATGCACAGTTTTTCGGGCCCTCCTCTACAGAACATTTCAAAGGCTCCCCCCCCCCCCCAGATTCTGGATAAAATCTGAACTTCTGTGTTCTTTCCTGCCCTTTCCCCAGCTGCATGTCCCTCCGCTCTGCCTCTGGCCCTCCCTCCCCCTGCTTCAGCCACACTGAACTTCTTCCAGTTTCTGTAGCATCACGCACTCTCTCTTCCTACAGATCGTCTCTGTCCCTGGGACCATCTTCCCCTTCCTCTTTGCCTTGATAACTGCTATTTAACTTCTAGGTCTCAACTAAAGGTGATTTCCTCTAAGCAGTCCCCCTTCTCACCCCTGGACTTTATGAGGTGCTCTTGCTATGTGCTGGCATAGCAACCTGCTCTCCTCTGACAGAGCCTTGATCACGGTTTAGTATTAATATAATTACTTGTGTAATTAAGTATCTCATGTGTCCCCAGCTGGAGTGTGAGGTCAGGGAGACTGTCTCTCCTGTTGTTATATTCTGAGCCTAGCACAGTGCCTAGCAGGTGGTGTATGTTTGATAAATGTACACTTATTAGCCTTGTAGTGGAACAAACACAGAGTACTTTAAGAAAACACCTATACAAAACATGTTGAAACAATGAATAATGAATTGACACTCTTCTCCATGACTGAAATGTCTTTCTTTCTCTTACTTACATGATCAATAATCCTTTTTGAAGAATCTGTTCAAATGTCATGTTTTGTTTTAAAGCCTTGCCAGATCTTTCATCTTCTTATTTATGCCCTTCCCTACATGTAAATTAACTCATTTCTGGCTTTGCCTTTCTGGTAGCACAAACGTCTGGTATGAAATACTCATGTATCAGGATTATCTGTTTATGTGAACCCCAGAAATGATGAGATCTAAGACTAGTGATGACAATTGATTCCTCTTTGGTTTCTAAGCATCTGGCTAGCAGAGTTCCTAGCTCATAATAGTTGTTGAGTACATGAATGAATGAATGAATGAATGAATAAATGAATATCAATGCGTGAACACCTTTGTTTGGTCTTGGCAGCCCCCTCTCAACTGCCTTTTCTTCCCTCTCTCAAGTATTTCAGTTCTTAGTTTTTTGCTTCACCAAAAAAAGCAAATATGGCTTTGCTGGTACACCTTGTTTATTCCCTCCTCTGCCCTTTTCACAGCCCTTTCACTCACCCTCCTGGTCCCATGCCTCCTGTGCAACTCGGGCGGAAATTCCTGCCCACATTTAACCTCTGCTATGGCTATTTATTTAGTGATTTTTCTTTCTTTCTTTTTTTTTTTTTTTTTTTTTTTTTTTTTTTTTTTTTTTTTTTTTTTTTTTTTTTTTTTTTTTTTTTTTTTTTTTTTTTTGCTCCTCTGTCTTCTGTTTACACAATTTAAATTTATTTATACTTTCCACTTATTTACATTTTTTTCAGTGTGTTTTTTAAGGTATTTTAAAATCTCTTAAGAGATTTTAAGTTTGCCCATGGTCAGTTGTACCTTGACTGATATAATTCTCAAAGCTCAGTGGCTTTAAGCAAAACCGTTTTTGTTTTTGTTTTTTCTTTTAAACCACTCAGACCACATCCTCTCCCTCTTACTTCCCCAAAAAGGGAGAGAAGAATTGTTTTTGTTTTAAATCCCTTACACCATATATGTATCATGGGTGAGTTAGGGCTCTTTTCCATTTTACCTTACTTTGGGGTCCAAGCTGATAGAGCAGCTACCGTTTGGACTGTTGCTGATAAGTATAGCAGAGGGAAAGAGAGAGCACAGTAAACCATACACTGGCTCTTAAAACTTTACCTGGAAGTGACTCTGCTCACCTGTGAAGCAAGTCATTTTGCCACACCTAACTCTGAGGACTAGAGAATGTGACGTTACTGTACCCCTAGAAAGAGTAGAAGTCTTTGCCGAACAGCACTAATGATCACATAAGACTTCTATCCCTTTTGAAGGTTTGTATAGGTTCTAGTACAGAGCTTTGAACCTAGGGAAATCGGTAAATGCTGACTAACCCTTTGCTTGACCTAAGGTATATTCATTCCGTAATTCTGCCTTGACTTGATTTTGAGCGGAGCTTCTCTTGGAGATGAAACCCAAGCTCTGTAAAAGCAAGAAAATGAACTGCACCCAAAATACAAAGGCAAAAAAACACTTTGAATGCTTTAGCACTTTCTGAACTTGGCAGTGATAAAGACCTCACTAATAGTGTAGATGAACTTGATATTGTGGCCCTATTTAAAAGCACTAAATCCTCCCAGTTGGAGATAATTGATGAAATGGCTATATCTCCAAGTTTCTCTGGCTGCCACTAACAATGTTAAATTAGATAACTAGCAGCAGTGGTTTTTGAGGAGATGGAAACCATCTGATACCAGAGAATACAAAATAGAAACAGATAAAAGTGTGAGAATTCTGAAAGCTATTGTGTGAGTTTTCTGAAGTTCAAGCTGTACTACCTTAAGAAGTTAAGTTGCAAAGATAATGAACATGGAAATGTCTGGTCGACTAGAAAATGTGACATATATTGTGTACTTTTAAAATTGTGCTTCATGTGGGAGGATAAACAGTGTGCATAGAAATTTCCAGAGGTTTCAATTATGTCTTGCCCCCTCGTGCCCATTATTAACCAGCAAATTGTGATGAGGAAAGCTGGGTGGTACAGTGAACTGTCTATTAACACTCTCAATTCCGTCGTTTGCAAAATGCGGAATGTACCTTGGAAAAAGTACCTACTTCGCAGGGTTGCTAGGATAATTAAATAAGATAATAAATGCAAAAAATTTAGCTCTATGCCCAGTGCTTGTTAAATGCTAGCTATTACGATTGTTGCACAATTTTTTTCCTCTCATTCCAGTTATTGGTGTTTTTTTTTTTTTTTTAAAGATAGTGGTATTTGTTCTCTTTCAGAGACTGAAGAAATAAACATTCTACCTTTGATGGGGGTCGGAGGGAGAGTAGGGCAATTCCATATTGCCATTCAAAAATCAGTGTTTTCTAAACTGTTGTTTTTCACCAATTACTGGGTCAGGAAGTCAGTTTAATAGGTCATGACCAGCATTTAAAATAGGAAATAGAATAGACACATGATAGTGCATTTTACATCTTAAGAACAAATATTTTTTCATTACAATTTTACTTCATATGTAGTATATGTTTTCGTTAATGTGTATGTATACTGGGTTAAAATGTAAAATGCATTTCTTACTTTGGATTGTGGTCATAAAGTCTGAAAGTCATAATTCTAAATAAATGTACATGGGCCTCAGTTTATGAAAGACCCCATGCCACTAGGTATATCTGAGTGGAGTTTCTCTAGAAATGTTCTTATAAATCACATTTGACTTGTATGGGTACAAAATACTAAAAATTATGACAAATTATTTCATAGAGTTTCTGGGGTCAAAAAAAAGTAATAAATTGGAGAATTTTCTCCCTGTTCCCTTTCACATCTCCAAATCTGGTAATGTTCTTTTCATAGCAGTGCAAACTATAACAAATTTCAAATATAAAAATGTGAGCATCATCTCGAAATCCCAAAGAAATCTGCCTGATTTAATCTCACCAGTGTGCTTATCTGTTCAGCTTTCATCATTTGATGGCCTCACTGCTACTGGGGCCCCAAGATTCCATCTTAAAAGGCTAAGCATATCCCAAATATACAACAAAAGCACATGAAATTTAAAAAGTGATATGTCTCAATTGGTCCCTGAAATGCCATTTTCTTTCTCTGGGCTTACAAGCCTGAGTGTTCAGGCTTCAAATTTTACAAGGCTCCTCTTCCTTGGAGTAGGAAAGAGCATGGAAAAGGAGCCCCACACTTGTGTGTTGGTGTTTTAGCACTTTGGAATGCACTGCTCAGTGATGGAAGGCATCCCTCCAACTCAGTCTATTCATGCAGAGAGAGCACAATAGTTCTCATTAGCAAAACCTGCTGCTTTTGCCTAGCTTTCTCCGAGGACACTGCTTACCCTACAGCCCTGTCACTTGGCGTCTATTTTCTCTCACACACCTTTCTACCTCCTTGTATTTTTACTGGTGCTTTCAAACCATTCTCACCACCTCCCCCACAAAGGAAAACAGACCTTTGGATCTCAGGTTATCAGACTCGCCATCCACATATCACCTCCTCTTGAGTTGTGGTTATGTACTGAGCCCTGGGTCCCTTGTGTCTGAAAGGGTTTAGTCACCAGTCCCCCATCAGTGTCTCACCATCACTCCTGTCATCCTTCCTGGTGATGGGACTATTCTCATCCTCCCCTTAGCCACTCGCCCAATGAGCACCTTGTCCTTGCTGGTCACTGTGACCCTCCACCATCACAGTTTTAAACAGCCCACTCCCTGGCCCTCACTTTTGATATTTTCTTCATGATATTGATGTTTAGATAATTATTATTTGATATTTGTGTTTGAATAATCATTGTTTGATAAAGGGTGTTTCTTTCATGTAATTATCAAACATAATTTTTTGTACCCACATACATCTTCACATAATCAAACTTAATCTCCTGATGTTCTTTGGTTATGCTCAATAGGTATCATAATGGCTCGTAATTAAGCTACAAAAAATAATGGATACCTTCTGGAATTGCTTTTCCATCTCTCTCTCCACCCCTGCTCTACCCTCATTTGGTTTGCTTATTCACCAACTATGTCCATTAATTTGCGCAATTTCTTATCACTATATTTGAAATTTTATGTCCATCAGTTGCTATCTCTCTTTCATCTTTTCATTGGACTCTGTGAATTTGAGATCAAGGCTGCCCTATAACAGTTGCTATATTTGAAGACTTATTTGGGTGATTTATGAGATTTGAGTCTACTACTTTAATGGTTTGTTGCAGCATACACATGTAAACATCACCTGATAAATGCGTCTTCTTTGATAGTAAATTTGGAAATTACCAATTCATTGTATCATTAAACATTTCCTGCATGATTTTGTTCCCTTAAGAAAAATGAGAAGATGCTTACATTTTGTAGTCTTTACCATTGCTTTTGCATTCAGTAATAAAGCAAACATTGAAATTCACTAGTTCAGCTATTATTTGGAATAACCAATTATGGGTTCATTGTACTGTAGATATTTTAATAAAAATATAATCAGTTCAAAATACTTGACTTGATCTTTTCATTGAGAAAGGAGAAAGGAGATTATTTTTCACTCTGGTAGCCACATTAATTTATCTCTGCTATTAGAATATAATTAAGTAAATTAATTCCTTCAAGATTTTCTCAAACACCTACTTGTGCAAGTGAAGGTACTAAGAAAGCAAAGATGTTTAATCCATGTTTCCTGTCCTTCAGCTTCTTACAGACTAATTGATGAGATGGGGCTGAGTCAATGGTTAGCCACACTGTAAGCATTTCAGATTTTCGTTAACACTTTTAATAGCACTCTCTGTGGCAAGCTGACTAGCTGTTCACCAAACCAGTTTTCCCCATTCCCCTGGACAATTAGCTAGATCATATTTCATATTTTCCAGATTCCCTTGCAATTAGATGTAGGCATATGATCAAGTCCTGGCCAATATAATGTGAATAGAAGTGATGTATCCCACTTTTAGATCAGTGCCATAAAACCTCCATACAATCTTCTGTTCTCTCTCTCTCTCTCAAACCGTCTGGTGGCTGAATGTCTATGCCCAAGGCTATCTGAAAGTCCGATATTGAAGATGGCTGAGACTGCTAGGGTAGGTCCCTGAATGACTGAGTGAAGTGGAAAATGCTGCCCCATCACCCCCTGCTGAGCAAGAACTATATATATGTTAGGCCAATGAGATTTCAAGGTTTATCTGCTACAAATTCTAGGGTTACAGTAACTAATATTCCAATTTAACTTAAAGAATTGATCCCTGTACTTTCATGATGTGAGAAAATGAGGCTCATAATATGCTTGAGATACATCATTATGGAAGCTAAGTATGGACTTGGTTGTACAAATAAAGACTGCCATGAAATCTAGGAATCACAAATTGTTTGTTATTGTATACTAAAGCAACTAGAGGAAAAGGATAAGGGAGTGAGGTCAGGGAAGAGTCTAGGGAGTGGATGGGAGCATTTGAGGTGCAGTAAATTATTTCTGTAATGACATTTCTGGTTCTCTTTGTGTTCAAATTCCCATAGCTGGGGTTCCCTGGTGACTTGGATCTACTTTGGGCTGTCCTTATTCATTGCAAAAGAGGGTGAAATTAGTGAGCTTTAAATCAATAACTCAAAGAATGCTTAATTAAATAAACTTTGTTGTCAGACCCCAGCTGACACTATTTCCCAGTTCTGATATCTGGACTTCAGTATTACTTTTATATTGTTAAGATTTTAAAACGTTTACCTTTCGGTCTTTAACTATCATTAAATTTCCTATGTGCTATGTATAAGTTGATTTGAATACCCTTAAATAGCATTTACCACTTTATTATTGTGTATATGTTATTTATTGAGGAGCTAAGTGGTTTGTACTCCAAAAGAGGAAAATTAAACAGGTGACATTTAATGGTGAATGCTTCAAGAATCAAGGAAAAGTGGCATCTCTCAAACTCAGTTAATAACTCATAATTTTATTCATTGTTGAATGAGTTTTTGATAAAGCATTTTGTTTCCATGTCTGAATTTCTAACTGTTCTCCTTTTTGCTTTTTGTTACTGACAGAGGAGACATACGTTTTTATCATGGCATATTTTTTACAGAAATACATATGCAAGTAATTGTTTTTTAAAAAAGAGTATATGTAGAAAGTAAGTTTTTAAATTTCTTACATGTCAGAAAATGTCTCGATTTCGTCCTTACAGTTGATTCATAATTAACTTGTTACAAAAATGTAGGTTCAAATAATTTTTCCTAACAACCGCAGAGAAATATTACATTGTTTTAACCATTCGAAGTTCATATGTAAAAAACCTGTGCCACTTCCAAATTCCTGAATTTTAGATTTTCTTTTTGTATTTGAAGTTCTGAAACTTTGTCAGATTATTTCTAAGTATGGATCTCTTCGTGCTTGGCAGTCAGATGGCATTTTCAATATGGAAACTTAAGTGTGTATGCGTGTTTAAACTCAGCGAAATTGTCTTCTCTTATTTCAACACCTTTTTCCTCCTCATTTATTTGAGTTGGTTTTCTCTTTTTGTAACTACTATCAAATAGCTCTTGGATCTTCTGAGTTTGCCCTCCGTATTTCTTAACTTATTTTTTCCTCATATTTTCCCATTTTCTCTTTTTGTTTAATGTTCTAGGAGATTATTTGTTTTTATTTTCTATGTTGTTCATAACCATTCTATTTATTAAACACTTCTATTTAGTTTTTAATTTCAGCAAATGTATTCAATTTCTAGGCACTCTTTCTAGTTCTTGGTATGCTCTGTTGTAGTAATAGCTTATTCTTGCTTCATTAATGACAGAGCCTCTTCAATCTTTTTGAGGTTAGAAGGAACCTTTTTGAGATTAGAATGAACCTTTTTGAGGTTAGAATGATTTGATTTTCTTTCTTTTATTATGTCAGTTTTGTTTCGTGTAGGACCAGTTCTTATGTTTGATCATCTTGACATTTTTTTAGTACTCTTGGTTTTTCATAAAAACCGTTATTTTTGGTTCCTTTATATATGACAAAGGACTATGTTGACTTTACCAATAAAGGTAGCTAACATGTACTTCCTTTGCGCATTTTAGGTCTATTTACTCACAGTCCTCTCCCACGAGTGCAAGGACTTTGCCTGTAGACTTTGTATATGTGGGTGGATTGTGTCAAAAGATAGTAGAGGACAGGGATAGGTTGTCAGGCCAGAAACCTCCACAGTAGCTAAAGGAAGACTTTACTATAGGATGAAATGCTTTAGTGTGTTTCACTCTTTGGTAGTGTGACCACATTTCTCAGTTTATGCCTGTTGTTATATTATAAATATTAACAGTGCACTCTTTCATTCTCTAAAGAAGACTGATTTGGATAATAATTTATACAATCATCTTATCCCTAAGTGCAGTGGTCTTCTCTTTCCCCTTTCCAAGTCTATGGTGAAAGCCGGGAGTTACTGCGGCCTCTGCTGTGTATTTCTATTTTTAGTGCATCTTCTTGTGCCCTTTCTAAATAAAACCACCCTCTGTTAAAGGCTACTTCTGAGCATTCAGCTGGGCAAACCTCTGCTTCAGCTGTCTTACATACACAGGGAATGGGGGACGACTCAACTGTTTTATAGAACTTTCCCTATTGCCCCTCCTGGTTTCAGCCTTGCAACTCCCTCTTGTTCTATATACCAATTGATTTCAAATTTGGAGCCTCTTGGGGGCTTTCCAGAAAAAGTTTTCTATCTCTCTGCAGTTATCTTCAGTGTCCTTTCTAGGTTTTGGCTACCTTTATTCTGTTTTTGCATCACTATAATCTCGTGGGTTGTGTTCTTATATTAGTTTTCTGTTGCTACATCACAAATTACCAAAACTTTAGCATCTTAAAACAAAATCCACTTATTATAACACAGTTTTTGTAGGTCAGAAGTCTGGGCTATCAACTAAAATTAAGGCTTTGTCCAGGTTGCGTTCTCATTTGGAAGCCTGACTGGGGAAGAATCCATTTCTAAGCTTGTTTAGGGTATTAGCAGAATTCAGTCCCTGTGGCTGACTGCCCAGGACTGAGGCCCCTGCTGTCCTGGCTGTTCGTGGGGAGTTGCCCTTAGCTCCTGGAGGCTGCTTTCACATCCTAGCTGCTTGCCTCTCTCACAATACTGCAGCTGTCTTTTCAAAGCCAGCATGAAAATGTCTCTTTTAAGAGCTCATCTGATTAGGTTAGGCTCACACAGGACAATCCCTTCTTGTTAATTAAAGGTCAACTGACTAGAGGTCTTAATTGCATCTGCAAAATCTCTTTACCTTTGCCATATAGTGTAGCCTAATCATGACAGTGACAGCCCACCACATTCACAAGTTCTTTCAGCATTCAAGGGGAAAGGATAACACAAGGTGTGTATGCTAGGTGGCAGAATTCTTGAGGTCATCTCAGAATTCTGCCTACCACATATCCCTGGGAACCCAATCGACTCTGAGATGAGATTCTGTGCAGGAAAGTTGTTAGTGAGGGCCATCAAGATGAACGGTGTGGCTGAAGGGAAGGAGGGGAAAGGGGAGCTATGGTGTATTCACAATCAGGCCTCAGTTGACTCCAAGTGTGGCTTAGAAGCTGGCTGGCCCTTTAGAGTTGTACCGAGTTGGGGGAAGGAGTTACATTTTTATACCCTGCCCTTTGCTAGTTGTTGGATACAAGCTCTCCTTGAAAGCTGATCTTGTATAGCTGAAAGTTTTTAGTCTACAGCCTTCACAACAACAGGTGGCATAAAGTTTCAGTCCTAACATGAGGACCTGGACTGCACGGTTCTGTGGTCATGGTATAATTCCACCTGCTGTATTATGCTACTTTGCATCCATGCGCATGTTTTCCAGTGTAATTATTTCCAGCGTTAATCCAAGATCTCAGGCATTTGATAGGAATGGACACATTCTAAGGCTCACAAATTACTAGGTTGAAATAAACAGTAGAGTAGAGTAGTGTATCAATACATGTTAGCAGAACTTTTTATGAGAACAGAGGTTTAACATACAAATTGTACCACAGAAAATTAATCTTTTAGAAAATAAAGACAAATGGAGACTAATTTCGAAAGAGCCTCCCTTCCTTGCTCCACCCCCATGTAATGGAAATGCATATTAATAAGAGTCTCAATTTGTCAAATTTGCTTGGTGCGGTGCCACGGAGCTACAGCAATATTACCAACATTCTGCAGAAGCTCATCTATCTAAGTTGTTTTAATCTATTGGTTTTCCTTATAATAGATAGCTCTGAAGCAGTGACACTACTTTCTTGAGCTGAGGGATATCTGAATGAATTTTACAGAATTCAGGATTTGCTGTGGCCCAACAATTACTTTATTCATGAAAATCTCAGCTGTTTTAAAAATGACCATTTCCTTTTCTCTTTTAAAAGTTAAAAAAATATTCTATGACCGGTAATGAGGGATTTAATTTAAATTTTTAAATACAATTTCATGATTTCCTTTTCAGTGTATTTTTACATTTGAACAAATTATTTAACAGAGGAAATGACTGGGATAAACTGAAAGACACATTCAAGGGAGCATCTCTGTTTCTACAGTAAATTAATATGATTGTTGTGGGAAAATAATCAATGTCCCTATCAATAGCTTTATTTAATACATCAAAAAATAATTAAATGGACACTGAACTTATAATTAAACATGATCGGCTTTTCATATTCCCGTAGCTTTTTAGTCCTATAATATGCCTTCTCGCAGTGTAGAACATGATGCAAAATGTTTTTTTCTTGGAAGAGTAGCTTTCTCTGTCTTATTTCCTTAGCATCATTGCATACAGAGTAATTCTCATGAAGTAATAAAAACTTAATTTGGAATCAAATAAAAAATACAAAGGTCTAGGAAAATATCAGCAATTAGCCAGAAAACATGAGATGTAAGTTAATATGTGGGACGCTGAAGTTGGTGTAGATTGAATCTGTTGTCTTATTCATAGGCTCCATGTGGAAACAAGGATTCAGGATGCCGTTTTGGCACATATTTAAGCTGGTACAAGCATTGCTCAAAAATGTAGTAAAAGTTGAAAAGGCATTTTGAAGAGATAACACAGGAAACCTAGAGTTCTCTATTGGCAATATGATCTGGAAAAGATCCTGGAACCTGAGCAAATGTTTCCACATTCTTAAGTTTGGAGATTTATGAAGATGTTCAGCATAGTTCTTTCGAATGTTGGAGTCATGCTGTGCTTGGCTGTCCAACCTTTCTCTAGTTTCACATCAGGCAATAAATAAAAAGCTCCAATTTTTCTAAGAAAAATTTGAAAGAATGAAATGGCTGCTGTTTTCTCCTTCAGTTTCTGGGCATCCATGTTTTCATCACATGCCCAGCTAGTTTCTTTGGAGAGCATGCAAGAATGTTCAGGTCTATGAAGAAGGTCATTTGTAATGAGACCGTGCAGTGCCAGTGACTCTGGAAGATAAATATGCAAATTGTAACTGCCTGAGTAGCTACAGGGGGAGGAGATTTTATAGTAGACCTCACATTTATTTCAATTAAACTTTTTATTGAATGTTTATTGACCAATTTAACAGATTCAAATTTCTGCCCAAACTTAGTTACACACCTATTAAGTTTACAAACCTGTTCCTAAATCTGTGCTTATGTCCCTTGGAAATCAGTTTCCACGGTTCTCCATGTGTATCTCATGGTAGAATGTGACAGACCCTTTACTCTTTCGATTTACACAGCAGAGGGTATTTTCTAATGACACATATTTCTGCTACTGTAACTTACCATTTAAAGGAAACTTCTGCATGGCTGTGGTTCATATCCCAGGGTGTGACCACAGGAAACACATACTCAATGTTTCCCCACAGGATTGAGTTGAGTTGTGGTGGGCCACAGCCCCTGGGGCAAAAGTAAGCCTGGCCATAGATGTGATGACTGCTAATGTCTGGTCTGCTTGTGGCAGCTTAGTTCCTTATTAATAATTTATGTGGTGTAAATGGTTGAGGGAGCATAAGCACCACACATGACATGCCTCCCCCTTGGAAGGCAGAATGCTACAGATCTGAACAAGCTGGTACTCTGGAACTTTGATTTATATTTGTACAACATATATATTGTCCCTGTGAAGAAATAAGCCTGCAAAGGTTTTAAAAGTAAAAAACAAAAATAAAGTCTGAATTCTAAATCTATGTTGCTGGCTCAGGCCTTGTTGACAACCAAAATTAGTTTTTTGAGGAGAAAGTAGCTAAAAGATTCTATTTGGAGTTATTAAAAATTGAATTATATATGAAGTGATTCACCTTGGAATCAAACTTTATTCCCAGGTCATCCAAACAAGAATCTAAAATTGCCAAAGAAACACAATGATACAAGTTCTTGGAGACTGTCATTCGGAAAACTGACCAATAAATGAAATGAAATTTCAGGAGTTTTGAGTAGTTATAAGGATGTCAATATACTTTAGATTGTGTAAAATCTCGCCAGGCATTTTTACTGAACTGAAGCCAAGCTAAGAACGAACCCTGACACCAGGCAGCATAGCAGCACGATGTCTTATAATGAACAGACTGGCAAGAAAGCAGGACACTGTGTTAAGTTCCAAATGTTCTCCAAGAACTTCAATAATCCTGTTAAAGGTATAGAAGTATTTTCAGGATTCAAGGCAAACATAGGGTTTGTAAAGCATTCCTTTAAGGTTTCTGATGGGACATTGCTCATTCATTCACTTACTTCTTCCTTTATTAAATGCCTACCATGTTTTGGGTACTGTGACAGGCATTAGTGATACATAATCCTCGCAATCAAGGGGTTCACAGTAGTGAACAAAAGACACATGAATTATATTTTTGGGGTGTTTTCTTGAGGTATAAATTACATAAAATAAAAGTCACCAATTTTAAGCATATACTACAGGTTGGTAAATGTATTCATTTGTGTAACCAACACTACAATCATGGTATAGTCACATTACCATCACCCCAAACACTCCTGGTTCCTCTTTGCAGTTGACGCCCCATCCACCCTATACCCATAGCAATCACTATTCAGCTTTTTGTCACAAGAGTTTTGTTTTTCTAGAGTTTCATATAAATGTCAAACCGCCCTTTACACAAATCGATAATGGGGTGCAAGGCGAGAATGTGGTAAGGGCCTAACGAAAAACAAGGCACAGGCCTAGCTAAAAATGATAAATAATTAGCCACTGTCCCCCTGTTTGCTTCTCTATAATTGCCAGTCTGAAGCCTCGTAGCTGGTGGTCGTAAAGATTCTTAGCTTTCTCCGCAGATTACATCACCTTTTTGAGACCTAGGGGTAGTTTCTGGGATGTCTTCCAGGTCCTGCATTCCAGTGGAAAGGCTGATCCACTCAGCATGTAGTCTCTGTGTCTGGCTTTTTGCACTTAGCTTAATGTCTTTGAGATTCATACATTTGAACGCAAATATCAGTAGGTTTTTTTGTTTTTTGTCATTTATTGAAAAGTAGTATTACATTGTTGATCCATTCCTCAGTTGATGGACCTTAGGGTTGTTTCCAGTTTGGGGCTATTATGAATAAAGCTGCTATGAACATTCACGTGAGTTTTTGTGTGAACATATATTTTCATTTCTCCTGGATAAATACCTAGGAGTAATAATTTCTAGCAATTGGAGCACATATTTAACTTTGTAAGACACTGCCAAACAGTTTTCTAAGGCAGTAATACTACTTTACATTCTCGCCAGCACGTGTGAGAATTCCAGCTGCTCCTTACTGTTGCCAATCCCTGATACTGTCACGTTGAGTGGATGTGCATTGGTTTCCCATTGTTGTTTTACTTTGCATTTTCTTGCCGACTAATGATGTTGACAATTTTTTAAGTGTGTTTACTTGCCATTCAATATCTTCTTTGTGGAAATATTCTTTCGAATCTTTTGCTCATTTTATTTATTTTTTTAAAAGTCAGGTTGTGTGTCTTCTTGGTATTGAATAGTAATAATTCTTTATATATTCTGGATAAACGTCCTTTATCGGATATATGTTTTGCAAATATATTCTCCTAGTATATGGCTTTTTACTTTCTTAATGGTGTCTTTTGAAGAGTAAATGTTTTTCACTTTGATAAAGTCCATTTTATCAATTTTTTTATGATTCGTGCTTTTTGTGTCTTTGTAAGAATTTTTTTCCAACTCTTGGTCACAAAGATTTTTCTCTTTTTTATGTTTTAAATTTTTAATTTTTTTTTTAATTTTTAGAGACAGGGTCTTGCTCTGTCACCCATTCTGGAGTGCAGTGGCATGATTATAGCTCACTATATAATCTCTAACTCCTGAACTCACACAATACTCCCACTTCAGCCTCCCAGGCAGCTGGGACTACCAGCCACCACACTCAGCTGTTTTTTTTTAATTTTTTTGTGGAGATAGGGGTCTCACTATGTTGCCGAGGGTGGTCTTGAACTCCTGGCCTCAAGTGATCCTCTGGCCTCAGCCTCTCAAAGTGCTGGGATTACAGGCATGAGCCACTGTTCCCAGCTGATTTTTCTCTTAAGTTGTTTTTTATGAATATTATAGTTTTAATGCTTACATTTAGGTCTATTACCTATTTGTAGTTAATTTTTCTTTTGTATGATATACATTATGGGTCAAGGTTTATTTATTTTTTTCTTATACATGAATATCTAATAGTTTTAGCATAATTTGTAGAAAAGACAGTCCTTTTCCCATTGAATTACTTTGTTACCATTATCAAAAATCAATTGACCATATATGAATGAGTCTACTTCTGGATGCTCTTGTTTTTTTGATCTATATGCCTATCTCTACCACTACTACACTGCTTTGATTATTATATTAATAATTTTAAGTTAAATTTTGAAATCAGGTAGTATGAATCTTGCAACTTTCTTCTTTTCAAAATTCTTCTCAGTTTTTTGATTTTCCATATAAGTTTTAGAGAAAGCTTTTCAATTTCCACAAAAAAGCCTAGCGGAATTATGTATGTGATTGTGTTGAATCTATAGATTAGTTTGGAGAGAACTGACATCTTAATATTGAGTCTTCTGACCCATCAACGTGGTATCACTCTCTTTTTACTTAGATCATTTTAATTTCTCTCAAGAAGGTTTTATGATTTCCAGGGTATATTTCTCGTACACATTTTGTTAAATTTAGCCCCAAATAGTTCATATTTTTAAATTATTGTAAGTGACAGTGTTTTCTTTCATTTCAATTTTTAATTATTTGCTGCTAGTATATAGAAATACAATAGATTTTTTATGTTAATTTTTTTATCCTGTGAACTTACTAAGCTTACTTATTCATTCTATTTGCTAAACTCTTCCACATGGATGATTATATTGTTAATGGTTTAAAGAAAGCCCCCCAAACTCTGTAAAAGAACTTAAAGAGGTTTATTCTGAGCCAAGTGTGTGTGCCCATAGCCCAGGGAAACATGCCTTCGAGTGGTCTTGAGAAAATGTGCCCAAGGCAGTCTGGTTATAGTTTGGTTTTATATATTCATGGGGGCAGGAATTGTATACAAAATCATAAATCAATACGTGGAAGGTGTACATTGGTTTGGCCCCAAAAAGTGGGGCATCTCAAAGTGGGGGAGGGGCTTATAGGTTATAGGTGGGTTTAAAGATTCTTTGATTTGTAATTGGTTAAAGAAATGGAGTTTTGCCTAAAGGGTAGGAATGTTATAAATTAAGATAAGGAAGTTTGTTAATCAGACACAAGCCACCTGACATATACAAAGACCGAAGTAAGTGATCTGTTAAATAAATTGATGATTTACAGGTGTGGTTTAACCTTTGTCTTGCAAGACCTTAGGCCTGTTAATGATTGCTTCTTTTTGTTACAAAGGGTAACTCCAGAATGGATGGGTCATAACGAGACTTGTCTGACCTCCCTTCTCCTCATGGCTGGCAATTCAGCTTTAAGGTTTTTCTGGGTACCCTTGGCCAAGAGGGAGTCTGTTAAGTTGGCTGGGACTTAAGATTTTGTTAGGTATTCAGTGAGGGACCTCTGGCTCCTCCTGGAGACAAAGGCAGGCACCTCAAGCAACTGCCACACCTGGGTGAGGAGGGAACACCTTACTAATCTGCCAATCAGAACTTAGCACACCAACTGCAAAAGAATGCAGAGGTACAATAGGGTCTGGAAGGTGACCTAGAACAATCCAAGGCTAATTATTATGTCATTAGCTAAAATCTACATTGCAGTTCACTCCCCAAATGGGCTTTCAAAGAGGCTCATGGGAAATCCACATGCACAGTAAGACTCAGGTCATATAATTCTCAACTGTCCATTAAAGTGGTTCGATGGTGATGTCTGAATCACAAGGAAGGCCCCATCCAGACATTTTGAAACAAGACCCCAGATCATAATCAAGGCCTTTTTGTTACAACAGGCAGTCTGTTTGTCATTTTTGGTCAATGTGTCTTGCTCTTGCTCTGTAAACCTATCTTGTCCTTCCTCAATAAACCTCATTTCCTTCTTTTTAATCTCTGAGAATTTGTTTTCTTTTTCTAAACCTCATTTTCATGCTTACCTTACTTTCGATGTGTCTGGTCATTCTTTGGCCAAGAGCACACCAAGAAGTGAGAACACAGAACAGACTATGACCTGACAATTTTATTTTTTGTTCACAATATCATTTAGGTAAAAATAGAGCTTTCCTTTTTAATTTTTAATATTTTCTTTCTTTCTTTTTTTTGCCTTAATACACTGTTTCTGATCTTCTGTACAATATAAGAATATAAGTACTGAGATTAGACATACTTCTCTTGTTCCTAGGGAAATATTTAGTCTTTCACCATTAAACACAGTGTAACCTACAGTTTTTTTTGTAGATTCTCTTTATCAGATGACAGAGTTCCCTTCTATTTGTAGAATACTGAGAATTTTTAACATGAATTTGCTGTTGACACCACACAGGGTTTTGTTCTAGGTCCTATTGCTTATTGCATAAAGAGCAAATTACTGAGACAATGAGGATTTCCAAGGAAGAAATTTTTAATATGACGGATGTCTTACCAGAATAGGAGAGGCTGCCTTGAATACAACTCTCCATGATTAATGGAGATCATGGGCTTTTGAAGGAGGGCCTTGGGGCAGGTCATGGTATCTCACAAGGGACTGGGTACATTGGGAGCAGGTTGTGGGAGATGGAAAATCTTGGCCACAGGAAGTCTGCTCAGGGGCCTTCAGAATCTCAGCTCCTGTCTTGCAGAAAATCCACCATTTCTGGGAAACAACTCAAAAGATCAAGTAGTTAGTTAAGAGAGAGCATTATAAAGCGCTCATTGAAATTTGTTCAGTGGGGGTAGGTTACAAATTGGTATAGGATTTTGTCAAAAACATTTCTTACATCTATTGAGATGATTGCTATTTGTCTTTTTTGGTTGGTAAATATGATGAATTACCTTAATTGATTTTTTGAATAGTAAAACAAACTTGTATTCTGGGATGAATCCCTCTTGGTCACGATGTGTTATCCTTTTGATATATTACTGAATTTAATTTGTTAAAATTATGTTTAGGACTTTTGCATCTGTGTTTATCAGATGTCTTGTTCTGTAGTCTTCTTGTAATGTCTTTGTCTGATTCTGGTATTAAAGGTAATATTGGCCTTGTAGGAAACAAGGCCTTTGGCCCTCTAACGGCTCACTGAAAAATCAACTGACATGAGGGAGATTGATTAATAGGAGAAAAGGGCAGACAAATTTACTTCATGTGTATACACAGAAGCCTTCAGAATGAATACTCAACTTCCCAGTGAAGAAAAGAAGTTTATAAAGAATGGGGGCTTGCACTGAGGCAAAACAGGTTTTAGTGGCAAGACAGGTTATGAGAGAAAGAAAGAAAGAGGCTTGGCTAGCAAAGATGGTCTTGTTATGTAAATGAAATCTTACAACCAGCAGCCCTCAGAGAGAATAGATGGTAAATGTTTCTTTCCAGACTTTTCAAGGTGGCACACTACCAGTTAATCTTTCCTAGATCCTCTAAGGAAAGACCTGGCTGCATTAATGGAGATTCTCTACAGATGCAAATTTCTCCCCCAAAAAGCTTTACAGGTTTACTTCTGTCTGCTGGACCGGTGGCAGCTATCTTAAAAATGTATTGAAGAAATACATTTTGGAGTAAAATATTCAGATTTCCTTTAGCCTCATAAATTGAATTGGGTAGTACCGTTTCCTATTATCTAGGAGAGTTTGTATAAAATTTTTATTTCTTCCATAAATAATTGGCAGATCTCACCAGGTGAGCCATCTGGGCCCAAATATGTCCTTGTGGGAAGGGTTTTAACTATAAAATTTTAAAATGCATATTAGGCTATTTAGTTAATCTATTTCTTCTTGGGTGAACTTTGGTATGTTGTGTCTTTCAAGGAATTTATCCATTTCATCTAATTTATTTGCTTTCATGTGTCTTAAACAGCATTTATTTTGCCATTATTTTTGTAAGACAGTTGGCTGAGTGAAGAATTTAGGTTGACAGGTTTTTTTTTTTTCTTTCTCTTTTTCTTACTATAAAATATTTCTCTGTTATTCTTTGGCTTGCAAAGTTTCCAATGAGAAGTGAATTCCTTTTTTTCCTTCACTGAATGTAGTGTATCTTTTCTTTCTCTGGCTGCTTTTAAGATTTTCTCATTATCACTAGTTTTTTAAAGCAACTTAATGTGTCTTGGTGTAGTTTTCTTCATGTTTCTTCTGCATCGTTTTTGTTGAGCTCCTGGGATCTGAGGGTTTATGGTTTTTAACAAATTTGGAAAACTTTTAACTATTATTTTTTTTAGTGTGGGTTAGAATTGATTATAGCAGTCTCCTGAGTTTCATTTAATCCCTGTAATTTTTGTTCTTGTTTCATACTCAATCTTTCTCATACTTGCTATGTCTGTGTGCTAGAACTTTCTAGGCCTTTGGAATGCAGGTCAGTTCCCTGCCTACCCATAACTCTCTCTGTTCATCATCTGTGATGTGGCTTCCTTGGACCCTTTTTCTCAGTCATCCCTTCTCCATACCCTTTCCGTATTCATGTTGTAACAGAGTAGTCGCCCCTCCGCCCATAGATATAGAAGCGTAAAATTGAGAGTGGGGAATATGTAACAGAGGAAATGGCCTGGAAAAAAAGGTGAAAAGATGTTTTCTGTCTTTTAAAAACCTTCCCCACTCTTTTTAGAAACTGAAGACTGAGGGGGTAGGAGAGGCAGGGGTAATGTCTTTTGTTCTTTGTGTTACAGGAGATAGATCAGCCATCCCAGGCCTGGCTCAGCCCTCCAGGTGGGCGAAGGTCAAGTCTTTGTCTTCTTCAGCAGAGATGGGATGATTAGAATCATTAATAACAATAGCCTGGAACTGAGGGCCCTCCCTTTAAAAGCTCTGTATTTCTGCTTATGTTCGGGAATTTGGATTTTGAATGAGAGAGTCCGCCATTTTGCTCCTTTGCTGGCAAAGTAATAAACTTCTCTTTCCTTCTCCTCAAACCACTTATTCTTGTTCTTCTGATACAGCCTTGAGGACAAGGGCCGAGCTTTCAGTAACAGTATCTGTGAATTAGTTGGAATCTCTGTCTACTACAATAATCACCGCTTTCCCATGCTCAGAAAGGACTCAACTCAAATGTTGCCACCTCAGAAGGCCTTCTTTGACTACCCTATCAAATGTTAAACTTTCCCAGGCATTCATATGCTTTATGTCTCTCAAAACATTCAAGTTCCCCAAATGATCTTATTTATTCACCTGTTTCTTATGTAGCTCTCCCACCAGAACATGAACTTCATGAGGGCAAAGGCCTTATTTATTTTGTTGACTTTATGATCCTTAACACTTGGAATAATTCCTAGCATATAGTAAACACTCCATAAATATTTTCTGATGAGTCAATGAATGCAGGAATCCTGAGCCTGACAGTCAGAATGCATCATAATTTAGTGTCCCTTAATCTCTTTAGTGTGGATTCCTGGGTTTTCTTTGAGTTTATCTTCTTATTGTATCTTATTCAAAATCATAATTTTGAAACTTTGTTTAAGCTGTTTGCTTTTCTTTTCCTTACTGAAATTATTCTTATCCTTCAAGTCTTGATTCAGATTTCATCTTCTCCATGAAGCTTTCCATGAAGGTCACATTGCTTTTCTATTTTTCTTTCCTGTGAACTTTAACTGTACAGATGGTCTAAGTAACAGTTTCATGGTTTACTTTATGTTTCTGTATTCTTTAATTATTTCATAGTCTAGTTTTGATTCCCTTTACAGACTTATAAACTTTTCAAAGCCAGGGACCCCTTTTATATCTTCTAAGAAGAGTTGGTCTAAACCAGACAATTAAGACAAATTTTATGATGCTTAGTCTTTATGTAGCTACACAAAGATTATGAATTAGTCTTTCTATGTGTATCTATACACCTTGCAAGCTACTTTTACAGCATCATTCATTCATTCATGGTGAGTGAATGAATGATGAATACATAAGAAAATAAAATGGCATTAATAACAAAAATCCCTGGTCTTTTTGAGCCTACATTTTTTAGGTTGTTGATAGACAAAAAAAAGTTTAATAAATAAAATATATCATATGTTAGGAAGTCATATGTAAAAAAGGACCTTCAAATATGAAGAAGAAAAGGAACTGAACACCTTAATTCAAATTTAAGCATCAGGTCCTTAAAATTTTATTAAAGACATTTGTCTTCTCTTCTGTTTAGTTATAGATTCTATGATCTGTTTTCAAACAGTGAAGCGTAACTATGTGGGTTTGAATGGAAAAGAATATTATTGCATTTGCTTCAATGTGGAATAATTAGCAAATAATGAATATGATCTAACTTGATCTAAATTATCTGTGCTTTATTGTCAGCCATGGAGATTGATTTAATGCAACCCTAGAAACTGCTAAAGAGAAAGTTTTATTCTTGATTCTAAATCTACATACCATCAGGAGATAATGTTTATACCTTGAATTGTTTGGGGTATGTTCGGTTCGATGATAATTGCTTTCCTGTGTCCCTCTCCCCATTCTCCTGTAAACCCTCTATATCTGAAATGTTACAACAGTTGTCTCACTGTGCTCTTTTTCCAGAATCTACTCAAGAAGGGGCACTTGATGTATGGACTCCTTTGTGGCACTTTTGTTTCAATCTCTTCTTGGGATCTTTGTCCATAAAAGTCCATTAGCAGGCATGTAGCCAGTGGGCATGCAGGTAAAATTTTGGGTTCAGCAGCTATGTTTACTAGAATTACATATTTTTGATCATTTATACTGCTTAAGTGTACTCCAACTTCTCTAATCCTCCCCTCCCAACAACTTGCTCTCATTTTCTAGAATATATAGTCTACTTTCAGAAAGTAGCCATTGGAAGAAGGTTAAAAATTGAGTACTAACAATTTTCATAGTTCAGGCAGTGAATAAAAAAGAGTATTATTGGATTAGCAAATGTATTGGTGGCAGAAATATTAATGACTATCAAATATAAATATCCATTGGTATAAAAACTAGAAATTTTGAAGTAGTAATGAATTTTAAAGCTAAGTATTATATGTACTTTGAAGATGTGTGATGTAAATATAGTCTAATAACATTTATAGGATTCATATTTTAAAGATGAGATTAATTTCTGTTTGTTTTTCATTTTTATAAATGTCAAAGTATAATGTGTTATGAACAATGCAGGGAATAGAATTTTTGAAATTTCCTAGGGCATTCATAATTTATCAGGACTGTCTGTCTTCTCCCCAAAAAGCTTGGTATATTTGGAATAAAATTATAAAATAGAGTATGTTTAAGATCTCGGTAAAATATCACTTGGACTCAGGAAGAAAGGGAGAAAATTTGAAGGCCATGTAAGGTGTCACCCTGACATTTTTCATCCATGTTTTTGATCATGATTGTATGTCCATTTATTCCTTCTACAGGTATTTACTGAATGTCTGCTGCATGCCAGACACTATTCTGAGGGCTGGAGATAGAGTAATGATAGAATTATCCCTGTCCTATGGAGTTTATATTCCAGTAGATAGACCATAGAAAGAAAAAGGTAAAACACAGGTTATGCCAGACAGCAATACATGCTGAGGAAAACTAAGTGGAGGAGATACTGAACTGTTAAAGACAGTGACCAGAGAGGGCTTCATTCAGAAAGTGACTTGAAGAAAGGACTTCAAGGAAAAAGAGGCCAAGCCATGTGGTTATCTGCAGAAAGGGTGCTCAGGGTTGAGGAAACAGCAAGTGTAGAAATCTTAGGTAGGAGCATGTTTGGTGTGGGGAGGAACGGAAGGAGGCCACTGTGACAGGTGTGGAGTGGCTGAGTCGATGGGGTCTTAATCTAGCCCTCTGCCTACCTGACCACAGGCTCCCAGGAAAATGTGCAGTCTAGTAATTAATATTTGTCTACCAGGCATTAGTGGTTCCAGCTCTGGGCCAGCTGAAAGTAATGCAGACTATGTTAGTTTAGACCAGTGCTTGCTTACTTCTCATTTCCAAGAGGAGTGTTGTTTCTGACATGAATTAGAATGAAATTAATCAATCTATTCCTTAGCTTTGATTGAAGAAAGATATTTTAAAAGTAAAAAGCTCTAATGTCTTGATTAACTGAAATACCATATAAAAATTGAAAAAGGGAAACAGAAAAAAAATAAAATTTTAGGATTGATATTTTGCCAACTTTAATTTAATTCAACAGACATTTATTGAGATCCTCTAATGTAAAATGTTTGCTGCTGGTTCCTTTTTGGGATATGATAAACAAAAAGCCATGATCTACAATTTTCTCAATTTCAAGGCTGTTTATTTAACAAGAGAGCCTAATAATCTCTCCTAATAATACTGTTCCATTTATCCATTACTTTTCGCTGAGTCTTTCTTAACTTGCTTGCAAGCTGTTTTCTTAATATGGAAACTTACTAAGCCTCTGTGAATTAGATAGCCATTAAATATTATTCTTAATTATTTTGGGCAGGATAATAGAGAGATTTCCAGTGTCTGTGCTTAGATGCCCAGGTGAGCTCCTGGTTAGATATCCTTTTGAAGTGGGGATGTCTGTAGAGAGCCACCATGCCCCTGTAGCAACGGGAAAACTAATGAGTAGCTCCCACATAACTTCTCAGGACACGGTTTCTCTATCCTAGAAGCACTTTGGAGTTAGGGAAATGGACTTACTTCAGAAGGAATTTCCTGATTCACTGTCAGAACTAATAGATATCTGTAACAGTTCTCTCCCTGACTCCACTAGATACTCTGGCTCTCCTTTTTTTTTACTTGGATATATTTATATTTCACTTCTCACCCTTCACTTTGCTGCTTCTTTCTCTCAGTCAGTTTTGTGATTTCCATCCAATGAACTTGTGCCTGGATTCACTCCATTTTATAATCAATTTTTTTTAATTTTTAAAATTCATCTTTTTTATTGACAAGTAAAAATTATATATTTATCATGTACATGTTTTGAAATACATATACATGGATTCACTCTATGTTAAGAGCAAGTTTGGATTGCTGGAGATGGTTGGTGCACTGTGCTTGGAAGAGTTCTGATGCTGAGTGCAGGTGCAGAAGGAGAGATTGTTGGGATTAATTAGCAGTGAGAGAATGTGAGGAAACAGTGGCTGTAGGAGGATCTCACTCTTTGTACCTTGTTTTGCTTGGTTGGTACATCCTCATCCCCCCAGTTTACCTCTCAAATCACCTTTCTTAATCTTATACATTGCAACATGAGGGAAAATCATATGCAGTCCAGGAGCTTGAGTGGCATATCTCAGCAAATGTTTGCTATTTAGAAGGAATTGTTTACCCACTCTTTATATAGAAGATGTCCAAGATAGGCAGATTTGTGATATATGGATTTTGCTATGGTTTGACTGTTTGTGTCCCTCCAAAATTCGTGTTGAATCTTAATCCCCAGTGCAATAGTATTAAGAGATGAGGCCTTTAAGAGGTGATTAGGCCATGATCACTCTGCCCTCCTGGGTGGGATAGTGCCTTTATAAAAGAGTTTATCCCTTTTGCCTTTCTACCCTTCTGCTATGTGAGAATGAGCAGCAAAATACCATCTTGAAATTAGATAGTGAGCCCTAACCAGACATCGAATCTACTGCTGGTGTCTTAATCTTGGAATTCCCAGCCTCCAGAACTATGAGAAATAAATTGATATTATTTATAAATTTCTCAGTCCAAGGTATTTAGTTATAGCACTTCAAATGAACTGAGACAAATTTTAATAGGATGGAGGCTTGGCTAATTGAAATCACTTGCTTTGTTTGATCTCTTGCTTGACATATTGTCTATGGTCAATGGTGCCAGTAGGCAAGTTGGATATCTAAAAGACTTAATTAGATTGCAGATCTATGAAATTTTTTGAAGTTTATTTCCTACTTTCTGGCATGCATGTTGCTAAGACATGGAAGTTTCCTGCCAGTGTCCACTCATAAGCATGATTTCATCAATGTAGTTGACATTCTGTAAAATGTAAAGATGACCAAGATCTCCATGGGCTATATCATGTCAGATGTTGGAAGAGTTTGTCCTGAAGCAAGATTATGACGGTACATTGCTATCCATGCTAGGTGAAAACAAACTGCTTGTGGTGGGATGTGCAATTTGATAGTGATAAAAAGGCATTTGCCAGACCAATAGCTACATACCAGAATCCAGAGGCTGTATTAATTTACCTCTTTAAAGATGCTATAGCTGTAGCAATGGCTGCAATTGGAATTGTTGCTGAACAAATTTACAACAACGCATGATTGATCTGCCTTTTACATAGGCCAAAAAAGAGAATTAAATTGGCCCCACCCTTGTTGAAGGCTTAGAGGAATATTCCAGAGTATAATTTTGGCAGTATCGAATGCACCTTTTTCAAAGGAACAAAGAACTCGGCCTATGGACTTGATTAGAGCCAAACGGGGTGAAAAGATGTTCTCCACTGTTGTGGTGATCCAAGTCAGATTTCTGCTCATTAGACCTAGAGTTCTGCTTGTAATTATATTACACATATAATTATTTAGTAGGCTGCCTTTTTTTTATCGAAACATTGTGATCAATTAGCCAATATTGAAGATACCTGCAGGTCAAACATGATTTCTCATTGTGGTAATTATACTTACCTTGTCTTTAGTGGTTAAATGCTATTATTTGGCCCCTACAATTCCAGAATTCTACCATCCATTTTAAAATCAGGAAGCCCATTTTAATGGTGGTATTTCCCATCATCAGCCCTAGCTGACAGAAGACAGCCACCCACTACAGGGCTCTTTTAGAAGGTTAGTGCCCCCTTCATTAATGCGTAGCTCAATGCCTTAGTATAAGGAGTGTACTCTGGACTTTCTCAAGGAACATGGTGGGGATGAGTATTAACGTTCTCTGCAATGTTCTATCTTTCCAAGCTTTTGTTCCTTTCCTCTATTTTATGCCAAGGAAGTTCTGGCATCTCATCCTCATTGAACTAGGTCACCCTGAGTCCATATTTCAGATAATCATCCAACCTGTTGCAACCCCTGACAGTTACTTCATTCTCTGGAAAGTTAAACCATAATGATACATTTGATTTGACCTAAAGTTGTATTTTTTCCTTCTGGGTCTACTACTCCTAGAATCTGCTCTCAATCTATTCTCCAAGTTTCTGCTAATGTACGTATTCAACATTTTGCTATTCTTTTGGGGTATGAACTCTCTTCTCCCAGATATGACTTGTCACTTGCTTCCCTGGGGCATGTTAATCTCTGACTCTAGTTATATGTCTTTAGGCAGTGGGAGCTGATAGGGAGAATAGACATCCTCTTTGAAGGCAGCAGCCTTACATGAGGTTATCAAGGGTATCAAGGAAGGGAAGGCTACTCTTTTGAAAATGCAGGGGACTGCTTCTGCTGGCAGGTGAGGCTCAGGGATATTAGATTAAAAATACTCAACCTTGTCTGAGTCGAACAGAATTTCTTCCTTCCCAGTCTCGGGCATCCATGCCTTCCAAACAGTATCTGAACTTTCACATAGAAATGTGGTCCATATGTAAATTCATCTTGTTTAATATATTGTAATCCTATGATTTACATAATTATATTTTGGGTTTGATTTTTTGTCATATCTGCCTTATGACTCCAGAAAGTAACAAGTTCTTTTATGGCTACCAAAGAAACTTTCTGATCCTCTGTGACTTGATCTCAGAGAAAGCTCAGCCCAGTTCTTATGGGTGTATCTATTACTGTAACCGTCAAATTCTTCAGCCACTTTGTCACTCAAAGTCTTGCCTTCAATAGGCAATTCATCCCAAGCAGCCTCAGGTAATCATTGAAGTCATCTTGATACCATTGCTTGCTACAGATTAACAGTATCCCATTTATTATGGGCAAGGAGATGATAGCTATGTTCAAAGTTAAAGAGGTAAGTAACCCAATTCCAGAATCCTATATTTGAGGGTTAGTTTTATGGGAGCACTCATGGTACCAAATATTCTATCAATCAAAATCCAGCAATAAATTATGATTGGCACTTCAAAGGAGGACTTTAATAGAAGGAATTGGTTACTTTTACCTCAAAACTTAGAGGCTTAAAACAACAGACCTTAATTATCTCACAGTTTCTGAGATTCAGGAATCCAGGTGCAGCTTAGAATCTCTCATCATGTTGCAGTCAAGCTGTTGGATGGGATTGGAGTCATCTGAAGGGTTGGCTAGAGGTGGAGGACCTGCTTCCAAGAGGGCTCACTCACTCAGCCCCTCATCACATGGGCCTTTCTCTGGGGCTGTTGAGTGTCCTCATGACATAGCATTTGGCTTCCCCTGGAGAAAGTGATCTATGAAAGAGAGAGTAGAAGGAAGCTGCGATATTTTTATGACATAGTCACATACTATCATTTCTGTCACATTTTACTCATCAGAAGGGAGTTACTAAGTCTAGCCTGCACTCAAGGAGAGAGGAATTAGGGTCCACCTTCTGGAGAGAAGAATGTTGAAGAACTTGTGATGCATCTTAAAACCATCACGCTGGTATTGGGAGGCTGAAAAAGCAGAAAGGGAATGCTAAGGTAAGCCCAAGGTCTGTACCTGTAGAAAGCAGCTACTGCTGGGGTTGAAGGAACACAAGGGTGCTGGTATACCCAGGAGCTCAGAACATTGGTCTGTGTGGCCAGAACTTTGACCTCTGAGTGGCGAATATCATGCGGCTGTTGGGTGGATCTCCAAGGAGGCTGCCACTTCACTGGTGTTCAGACCTCTGAGGGAGAGATGGTATGAGGCTGGTGCTCTGTGAAAAGGGCCTGGTGTCACCAGTACTCTGTCACTGAAGGAGCACAGCCAGCTGGCGGTTGTGCCTCTGAGGGGTGTAGCATCATTGTACTGTAGCTGTTTTCTGCTGCTGGAGAAAAATGTGCAGGAAATGTAAATAGAAAGAGAGTTCATTCTTCCCTCCTCCTGCCTTTCAATTGCACACTAGTGGCTTTCACTGACACAGGAACTAACAGGAAGCCATCTGGCAAGAGAATATGGAAAATATAGTGCAAAGGAGCAGAGTATGGATGGGTTGACTTGGTTCTGAGAGACAATAGGTAACCAACCGGCACAACCCAATTTGTGTTATGTTTTTCTTGCAGACACTACTTCTCAAATCACCCTTTTTAATTCTTCCCCTTGAACTATGAGGGCCATCATTCCTGGCCCAGATCCGTGCACTACCTCTTCCTTGTAAGTGGTGGTACCTGGTATGAATTGAATACTCTGTTATTTTAAAGGTATCCAAGATGTGCAGATTTGTGACGGATGAATTTTAAAGGGATAAAGGCTTAAAAAGTTGAAATCACTTGAAATCATCATCTATTTCAGACTCCTGATGGCCAGTTGGCTGTGTGGGAATGGAGGCTATATGTAGGCTGGAAACTTGGAAGTGTCCATCAGGTCACTGATAATGGTCCACTCTCTCTTTATTCCCCTCTTCCCTGTTATCTTGGCAAATCTGGTAAATATGCCCCAGTTAACAGTTGTTTCATAAGGTTTGCCCCATGCCAGAGATGGCCAAGCGACTTCTTGAAGGTTAGTGGCTTTGGAGAAGCTTGCGAATTGGGCACTCTTTTAGATCTCCGCAAAAGAATATTGTCATCATGTGAGTAGTCCAGAACCTCACCCTTCCCTAGGTATTCTTTGGACAAAGAGCCCAAAATGGCATATTTTTTTTAACCCCCCTCTGTCAACCACCCATCTAATCACAGCTGCTTTGCATATCCTAAACAAGTTCTGTTCCCAATCTAAACTTGAGAGCTGCCACAGGAGCTCTAAGGTGCTCTGAGATTTGGTATCTGAGGAATGTCTGCAGCCTATGTGGGCAGAGCAGGTTACCTAGATTTTTGCCATGTTAACTCCCACCCATTCTCTCTGTTTCCATTCTCACCAGACTTCTGTTTAAAGAATGTTTAAGGATAAAATAAATTAAGCATGCATAATCAGGAAGTTAGTGAAAAATGAATATTAGAAACTAGAAATTGGGTAGCATTTTAAAATTTCTCTTTTGATTTATGAGCTCTCATCTAGTCTGTCTTCCCTTTTCCTGGTCAAATTGTGAGGAAGGCAGATCTTGTCTTTATCTCTGTCTTACTTTTCCTTTTAGAGATCTTCCTTCTGGCTTCCCAGGTGCTAGTTTGCATCCCACTCTGATGGTGCCTTTGTGATTGGGTAACCTGATAGAAGTCACAACTTCTTTGAGCAGCCACTTCCACATCTGCTCATTTGACTGACTAGTCACTGCCTCTCTTTGGATATCTAATAGGTACTTCACATTCAAAATGCCCCAAACTGAGCTCCTGATCATCACCACTCCCCCAAACTTGCTTTGTCCTCAGTCTTCCCATTTCAGTTGATGAAAACACCATCCTTCCAGTTGCTCAGGCCAAAAAAAGCCTCAGAGTTATTCTTGTCTTCTTTTTTTTTTCTTTTTCTTATTCCTCATAACCAACCTGCTAGCAAATCCTGTTGGCTCGATTGCCGAAATATGTCTGGAATCTGGCCACCTCTCATCAGCCCCTACCACTGCCTCCTATTCGACACCGTACCATCACTCACCTTGACTAATGCAATAACCTGCCTGTTTTATCTGCTTCTAGCCTCCCCAACTTCAGTCTGTTCACCACACGGCAGCAGTGATGCTCTAAGACTGTAAGCAGAGCATGCCATTCTTCTGCTCGAACCTTCCAATTGCCTCCCCTCTCACTTTATAGTCAAAATCTAAGTCTTTAAAATGGCTGCAAGGGCTCTGGGCCCTCACTAATCCCCTGAACCTTATCTCCTACTTCTCTTCCCTTTGTTCACTCTGTACTAGACACCCTGTCCTTGTTGTTCATTTCTTTTCTTTTCTTTCTGTTTTTTTTTTTTTTAAAATCCGACAAATTCTTGATCTTTGTGCTTGCTTTTCTTTCTTCCTAGGATGCTCCTCTTGTTCAGATATTTGCACAGTTTCCTTCTTTCCCTCCTTCAAGTCTTCTCTTCAATGTCACCTTCTCAGTGAGGACCTACCTGATCACTGATATTAAAGCTGCAACTACCTCAACTTTCTTCCTAGCATGTTCTGTTCCTCTTCCTTATTACATTTTTATTCATTGCATTAGTCACCATTTGACGAATCCCAGCAACCAGGTTAAACAAATACATTTTCTTATATATTGTTGATTGTCTATCCTTCCCCATTAGCTTGTAAGCCATATGGAAGGCTTAGGTTTCACCTGCTTAGTTTATTTCTATGTCCCAACTTCCTAGAGGAGTGTTTGGCACATAGCAGGTCTTCAGTAAATATTGGTCGAATGAATGAATGTGCAGATATATGCATAAAAAAATGAATCTCTTAAGCCTAATGTAGGAATAGAACTAGATGATCTATAAAGGTCTTTCAGTTACAAATTATGAAGGTGAAGCTCAAGGTGGGTTTCCTTCTGGGCTGCAGTAACAGGCTATATATTTAACATCTGGTAATAAACTAGCACTGAGTAATCAAAACCAATGCCAGTCAAAAACAACCACCCTGTCCTTATAGATCATGTGCATAGGCCAGACACCAACCTTGCTTCTACCTAGGAGTATTTGCATTTTGAAAGGATTCTCTTAAAGACTGAGAAGCCAAAGGTTATCATTTTCTAATAGAAATCTCAGTATTCTAGTGTGCAGTAGTAGGAAATATTTGATACTTCATCCCACCTCTAGAAATTATGTCTATTAGGCACTTTTATAAGATTAGCCCTGAATTTTATGTAAATCTCAGAAATCCAAACATACTGGAAATATATTTTGTGTGATGTTTTCTCCTTGGTTAGAATTTTGCCTGCCTTGGTTTCGTTATTGTCCAGCAGATTAATGAAAAAATAAAGCAGTTTTGAGTTTTAAGTCTTTAGGAGTGCATTTTAGAAGGTTCACACTAAGAAGGAAGCTTCCAAGGAGCTTTCAGTGGTGAAACGATTAGCCAGCAAGGATATCTCATATCTGTGCCAGCATTTGATAGTGGTATAATACAGACTGCCTTACCCTGCTGTGGGCATTGCCATATTGGAGAAAATATATATAAAGAAAGATTACGTTGAAAATAGTGAACAGATCTCTAGTTCACTGCCAAAGAATGAGAGGATTCACTTATTTATTAATTCAACAAACATTTCTTGAGACAAATATTCTAGACATTTGAGATACATGAAACTAATTTTCCTGGAATAGGTTGCGTAATTCATTCATTCATTCATTCAACATTGAGTGCCAGATGTGTGCCAGATACCATGCTAGGTTCTGGGTATATGAAATCAACTGGTGTGGACCTTGTCATTGAGAAGCTTTCTGTCCAGCAGGAGGGAAACATGTTTTTGATATCTGGACAAAGTGCAGGGGAGAGAACAAAGGAAGGATTGGTCAATTCTAACTCAGGAGTCTAGTAAGATATATAAAAAATTCCTGGAGAAGAGGGTGTCTGGCATTGAGTCTTGGCAAATGAGTAGGTATTTGTTAGGACAAGAGGCTGGGGCTAGAAGGCAGCCTTTTCAGGAAAAGGGATCCAGTGAGAGCAAAGGCAGAAAGTTATGAAAAACCATGTGGAAGAGTCAGAGAGTTGTAAGAATTTTGAGGTCAAGACAACTGCTAGGCCAGATAATTTAGGGTCTTCTATGTCATTTTAAGAATTTTGCTCTTTCTTCTGTGAACTATGGAAAGCCTTTGAAGGATTTTAAGAAGGAGGGTTGCATGATCTCTCTTGGCTTTTAAAGATCACTGTCACTTTGGTAGCATTCGGAAAATGAATTAGAGGAAATGAGATTAGAGCTTGAGAGACAGGTAGGTGGCTATTTCCGAGTTTAGATAAAAGGTGATGCGGGCTGAGCTCTGGCGATCAAAGGAAGAAGGAGAAGAGAGTGTAAGTATGAGAGATGGTAAGGACACGAAATTGACAAGGCTTAGTTAACGTGTCTGGGAGACAGAGGGAGGTAAGATAAAGGGAGCATTAAAGAATGACATTTTGATTTCTGGCTTGAGTAAAGGAGTAGGTGGTGGTGTCTTCTACAGAGATAAGGAAGCACAGGAGGAGAGCGGATTTGCAGTCTTGGAAGTGAGCTTGGTTTTGGAGTTGGCTGTGTGAGCTGGCTAGAGATCCACATGTAGCACGCACTAGCAGGGGTGGTGGTAGTTAACCTCACAGGCACTGGTGAGCTCACTCCGAAGGTATTTGTAGGATAAGCAGAGTTTGGGGGTCATCAGCATATAGGGGTGAACTGAGGAAGAGTGAGCTCAGATATCTTCCCTGGAGGACTTCCCAGACCTCTAAACTAGAAATTGGTTCATCATCTGAAGCAGATTTTTTTTTTTCAGTTAGTATGTTTGAATCAAGATCCAAAAAATGTAGCTGGAGAAAGGGGAATAGTGTAAAATGACTTCAGGTGCTTCTAACCAATCAATTCCATGGTTGAAAGCAGGAAGAGTCTGCCTTAGCTGAAGTGACCATCTCCCCGTGACTCGAAGGCGCTGGGCAGAGCTGGCGAGGGCCTGATGGTCCTGGTTCACTTCTCCTCTTCACTGGTTAAGACTTAAAATTAAAGCATTAGAATTTCATTCCTTGAGCTTCAGAATCTGACTTCAGTTAAAATCTATATTCCCCTAGTAGGTGGTAGGACTTAGTATTTTGTCCATTATGTATATTTTAATAATAACACAGTTGACATGACTTTCCTTCAAAATAATGAATTACTTCCATATCTATGACCCCCAACACTTAATTAATACCTCTGTTATACTTCTACTCTAATGCTATAAATATTATTCTTTCCATGACATTCTCTAACAGACTATGTCTCCAAGGGCAGAGACCTCATCTTTATCACCATGTCCAGAATCAAACATAGTAGATGTTCAATTAAATTTTTGAGTGAATAAATAATCATTTATGAAAATAGCACCTGATTGGCCCTCTAAGTTTTAAAGCACTTTATTTTGTAACTGTAACATGTGTACCCTCCTTGGCAAATAAATCATTTTATTATTCCTGTTTAACATATGAGGAACTTGAGCTGGTGGGTTTCTGTGGCTTGAACAAGGTCACATGGCCATTAAGGGATGGGACTGCAACCTGGTGTTTTTCTTCCTAATTCCTTCCCTTTCCTCTCTGCACTGCTGAGCCTTCTCCCAAGAAAAGCCTCTAAAAGGGGAGAAGACTAAGAGCACTGGACTCTTCTAAGAAGCATGGAATAAATGAGATTTTGTCTCAGAACACAGAAGCAGGGGATAGAGGTGAAAAACTACATCCACTGCCAATTTTGTCTGGAGTAGTCTTGAAAGCTAACATTTTATAAAGACACCACTGAGCTCAGATTTCCATGGAGGGCAGGTCAGCAGTAATCCTGGCATTATGTGCTCTCAGGCCTGTGACCACAGCATAAATGCCAGTGGAAGAAATCTTACAGTCAGCTTGTGAACGGCATTTGAAAATGCAGGTGTGGTTATAAAGAGCCTGGAACAGGGAGCTCGAGTTACAAGGGCAGATGTTAAATATTCATCTTGAGAAAGGATCATTGGGGTTTATGAAAGTATTGACCGCACTCCAGTTTTATTTTCTTGGTTCAAAAAAGGCTTCTGTTGCTGTAAACTCCAAGAGGACATTTTAAAAATTCTATGTTAAAGGAAAATAAATGTTATTCATACTGGCAGAATTCAGCAAGCTTTTCATAATGGGCAGGTAAAGTGAGTTGAGATGGCGAAATGAGTCTAACTGGGGATGTGCCCGCTACCATTTTGGGGGCGAGAGCTCTTTCGCTTTGGCTCTGTGGAGTGGAGCATAAAGGTGGGGTTAAAAAAAGAAGGAAGAAGAGAAGAATGTAGTAGGGACAGACTTCTGATTTCTATTAAATATTTCAAACTCTGCCTCTCCCTCTCCCAGCTGCCGAGGTAATTCCAGCTCAGTTGGTTGAGTGCCTTTGGGTTATAATGTGCCCTCCTGGCCCTCTCCTGTGCCGGTGTACATTCTATACTATAATGAGGGCTTAAATATGCCGGCTCCTTGTTCTCTTACAACAGCGAAGGAACTGGAGTGTGCCACTCTGCTTCCTGGTGTTTGCATGTGTGGGGGGGCTCTGACAAGGTCTCTGTGGTTTCTCTATTTGGATGTATAACAATTTATTGTAAAATCCTTACATTCAGTTACATCTCTCAGAACAGACACTTTCTTTCAAAGATCCTTGGGAAAGGGAATACCACCATGCGCAGTCATTATCCTCATAAAAGAAGTCACCAAACAGTGTCACCTCATTTTTTCTTCCCACTGTCCTTGCTTCATCTCTCTGACAATGATTTCTAAGCACACACCTCCACTCTGTTCTTTCTTTTACTGGTTTTCTCTTCCTTACACATCAAAAAGAAACAACAAAAACAAAAGCTGGGCATTTAGCCAAATGACCTGTCTACTTGTCGTATCTTTTTGTCTGCTCTCATTCTATGATGACAGATGGAAAATCCTTGAAGGCAGGTGCCTTACTTGTCATAATTTGTATTCAAGACCAGGTATCTTTTAGATGTTTACTAAAGTTTGTATACAAAGCATTATAAAACTCCAATGGAATGGCCCCAGAAATACTTTATCCTCTCTTTTTATTTTATTATTATTTTTATTTTTTTTTTTAGTGGCTGGTGGAAATAGGAAAAGGGGTGGGGGTAGTCATTTAGATGGGGAAAGACATTTCTCTAAGTGTCGATACTTATGAAACGCCATTTTAAACCTCTATGAATGATTATCTTCCTCAGTACTGATGAGGCAGTTTCACATTGCTGCTCAATTTATTTACTCAGGAGACCAATTTATTTCACTACTTCTGTACTAACTGTTTGCATTGACATCTAGGTCTGCTTTGAGCAAGCAACTGTGACAAGTTGTTTATTGAACTGTAAACAGGTATTGTCTGAATCTAAACAATGGCTTTATCTAATTAGGAGACCCTGAGCATCATGTGAGCCCCATGCGGCTATCCTAACCCAGTCTAGCATCTCCCTCCGACTTCCCGTGCCTTTTAAAATCTTCTTGCTCACAGTAAAACCTTTCATCGCAAAGTGAAGAATAATCCTTATTTTGTCCTGTAACTGTACATACTTGTATTTTGTGCAAAAAAAGGACCGACTGCAATAAACTGAGCAAGGGTGGCCCAATTTAGAATGGTTGAATAAGAAAAGGAAACCATGAATGAGATATAAAAAGAATGGGAGGATGAATAAAGATGAGCCTAGTCTGTTGCCGAGGCTATAAAAACGCCTCGTATAAATTAGAAAACATTTTCCTACCAAAAGGGAACTCAATGAAATTACGGCGATAGGAGTTTTCACACAAAAATACAGGTATGATTATGGAAAGCAAAATAGGAGAGCCGAGGGGGGAAAAGTTAATATTCTGGACTCGGATTGAAATAGAACATGTACGAAAGCACTTGGGAATCCTCATCTTCCCCGCCATTGCTTTGTGTCTGAAGATGCTAATTGAGCGCAGCAATCAATGTCTTTTGTTTTTAGCTGTCAGCACTTTCCTGAAGGGCTTTGCCCAATACTAGAGGGAGGAAACTCTTAACGAAGCTTCACTTTTCAGTAGCTACTATTATTACATTTTCCTCTTAGAACGGAAGAATTAATTGCGGTGTTGAAAAAAAAATGTCACCACAGTGAAGGGTTCACACGTGAGGCCAAACATAGATATCTTAAAAAAAAAAAAAAAATCGGCCGAGGGATACCCCACTGCCATACATTAAAAAGAAAAAAGCTGTATAAAAGTGAGCAGGGTGATGAGGTATTTTCTTTGGTCACTGTATGGACAGTGTGTTTATTTTATTATAAAGCCAGATTTTCACATTCCTTCCGTCTCTCCCCAGGCGTCGAGAGTTGCTTTCTTGGTTGCTTCCTTAACGATTTGTGTAATTGGTTTCACTGACTGAGGCCCAATTGGTGGGTTCATTGTGAGTGCCTCATGAAATATGAATCTATTTAAAAATTAATAGTAAATCAATATTAATTCAATAAAATATTTTAATCTGAGGTATGAATATTTTATACCTTCACACAGACGTGCAGATTTCAAAGGCCGTTTTCATGTCTCTGACAGGCTGTCCAGTTTTGCCACCACGACACTGAAATTATTCCTCCCCGTGCAGTGTGCGGGCTCTGGGCTCTCTCAGCTAGAGCCGCCCGGGTCAGTGGTTATGTTTATTCAAACTGCTGAAGGAATGCAAATGAGATGCGTGCCACAGAAGAACACAGAAAAGTTTACCTTGTTTATTTGAGTTTATAGTTTCTCCCATCTCTGCCTGCAATATACTTGAAGGGAGTCTCACGAAATCTTATAGGTTAATCCTTGTTCACACCAGGTTTGACTCATATCAAACCTGGCATGTTGCAGCACCTGAAGGCTTCCCTGACAAGGGACTCTAAAGAGATGGACTGCCACCGATCTAGTCGAAATGAGCCAGTTGCGCCTAGCTGATAAAACTGGAGATTTACTGGAGCAGACAGGCCAGAGCTGAAACAAGCTTCTCTCTCTATCGAAACCCCTTCTGTCATTTGAATCAGTCATCTCCCCTGTCAGGCGTCATCAGCTAAAACAATGGAGTGGCAGCTGAGTTTAGCTGAGAAGAGGGAGATGTCAGATAACAGATAGGAATGTGTTATTCTGATCCGCGGGGTTGGGTCCACTTCCAGTTTCCCCGCCGGAAAGCGGAGAGGGTGGCTGCTGCTCCAGGTGCAGAATAAAGCCATAAAGACTTTAGAGCTAAGGTAATGATAATGAATTAGGAGGGAAAAAATGGTTTCAGTACTGATTCAATACAAGAAGTGCTAGGTAATGGCTAAAACAAGAATTTTCCTCCTATTGGGGTTTCCGCCTTCATTTGTCTTTAATATGTCTGTGCTACCTGATACCTACGCCACATTGGTGCACAGAAATAAGCTCTCAAAGAAGAAGATGTAAGTTGAATGCATTAAAAATTCATTGGCTATGGTTTCTTCTTCAGGGAGCAATGGTAAATGAGGCAATTGAATTACTGAATGTTTTCTGTGCATGGCGCAAGCCCTGGAGAACAAGTCTACACAGGTTAGAATAGCCCCAAACTAGGAAGCGGGTATTACAAACATAGTGGAGGATTTAAATAAGATGCCTAACAGACAAGGACTGAGTCCTTCACATGTCTGTGGGTCCCCAGAGAACCCCATGGAGTCTTGCATGTAGTAGGCCCTCAACATACATTTTGCTGAAGGAATGAATATTTATATATTCATCTTTGACAGTTATTTAATTTGCCTTTGCAGTGTTCTCTGGACACAAAGTAGGTGTATTTCAAAACTGTGCCCTAGAATGATATATATGCTTAACTTCTCAGTAATTTATTATTGTATTTTCATTTTAGAAGAGAAGGTTGCAGCTTTGTAAAAATGTATTGCTGCCGTATATTGAAGCTAAGGGAATGTCACTGCATCAATCAGGTCCCACGGCAGGGCTCTCTCCTCTGTGTGTGGGAGGGCTCTGGCAATAAATGTTTCTTCCGAGGTGTCCCCTGGCACCAATATTACTCTCCTCTTCCATTTTCCCTTATTTGATAAGTTGGTTTGTTTCTGAGTGTACCTGAGTGGGTTCCCTCGTCTTTTTTTATAAGCCTGAGTGGGAGGTGTGGATCAGCATACACAGAAGGGGCCTGAGTCTGCTGCTAAATCAAGCAGTGACCTTGATAGGTTGACCAACTGTGCTGTTTTGCTCGACACTGTCCTGACTTCAGCACTGAAGTTTCCGCGTCCTGGGAAAACCTTGAGTCCAGAGCAAACAGGGACGGTTGATCACCCTCGCTTTGGCACTTGAGATGTCAGATCTCGGACTTTAACGTTGTGTGGGTTTCACGGGAATGCTGAACTTCTGGAAGTTACATGGGTTTGAAGATTGAGAAGGACTGACATGTTTTATGATTTTGCTAACAATAATATGCAAAATGAGTCATATAGCTTAGAAATCACCTACATGGCGGCTTCCTTAAGCTTCATTCGGACTCACAAACCACATTTTGAACCAGTTTATAAGAAGGCTCTAGCTTAGGAACCACAGCTTGACCAGCAGAGTGGGTCAGCAGTTCTGTTCCGTAGGAGGAGAGGACAGCCCCGAGGCAGAGCGAGGTTTCAAATCCAGCGTTTTTGCTTCTAACCACTCTGCTAAGGCGCACCCTGTTAACAGTGATGAAAGCAATTGGTTGGAGTGTGCTCCCTCTTAGTGGAGCTGTTCTTTCGTGTTTCCCACTTGATCGTGGCTCCCTTAGGGGCAAGAATCTGGCCCTATTCAGCCTTGCATTCTCCCCCAGACCTTGTGGCTTTTGTGGGGTGGGGGAATCTTTTGGCTTTTGGGGGGATGCCTAGCCAGCTGGCAGTGGGTGTTGGTATGCGAGAGCCTCGTGTTGCAATGCTTTCCTCTTCACGTCCTCTGCAATCTATCTTCCTCCTACTGCCAGCTTTGATGTTTACTCTGGCTCTTCCCATGGAAAGTAGGTGGGGGAAACCTCAGTTATTTACATGGGGATGAAAAATCAGGTCTTCCTAATTCTTGCTGTTTGTGGAGGTGTTTAGGTGTGTGTGTATGTGTTTGCACATGTTTGTACATAGGTGAGAAGAGGGACACATGTGGCCTTATTCATACAGACATATTTTAATACTCAGGCACTTGTCTGTCTCTTCCAAGCCACACAAATTTACTGGGAGGAAAAAAAAAATCATTGCCCTGTTGCCTAAAAGCAGCTATTCCAGATGTTGGGAGAGAGGGCATATATAAACATCCCAAAAGTATGACACTTTAAAGGATGACATTTCATTTAATAGTAAATGTTTGGGTTTCCAAGAATTTAATTTCTTTGATAGTTGAAAGCAGTGCAGCATGTTAGGGAAAACCAGAGTGGTGCTAAGGCCAACATTGCTGTGATCTTAGGCAGGTAATTTAAACTTTCTGAACTTTATTTTCCTTAACCAGGAAGTGGCAGAATGACTACTTTGAAGGGTTTTTGTGAGGTTTGGTTAGAAATGTATGAAGTAACAATATCTGGTACATCATTATGGCTCTATAAATGGTAGCTATTAAAAGTAACGGAGATAATTTGGTTCAGCCAAAGAAAGTGCTTTCAAATATCAGCACTGCCTAGCAATGAAATGGGCTGCCTTGGGAGTGGGTGGGCCCCGCAGCATTGGAGGTACAAAAACAAGGCTGGGTCATTATTTCTCTGGGATGCAACAGAAGGAATTTCTATGCAATGTACAGATTTCCACTGTTTAACAGACCATAAGAAGAGTTGGGAAATTCTCACCTAAACTTCTTTTAACAAAAATCCAGGAATTACGCTGGGTGTGGGATTACACCTGTAATCCCAGTGCTTTGGGAGGCTGAGGTGGGAGAACCCTTGAGCTCAGGAGCTGGAGATTACAGTGAGCTATGATCAGTCCACTACACTGTAGCCTGGGCAACAGAGTGAGATCCAGTCTCTAAAAATCACTTTCTGATAGTTTTCACAGTAGATATGTCAGATTGGAGGATTTAGCAGACAAGTGCAGACAAGAATCTGGTTCCCAGAGTGGGAAGACAAAGTATGTGACGTCCCTTTTAGAATGAGACTCAGTATCCCCCTTATCCAGGCTATACTGGAAAGAATTGGAGAACGGGAGAGTAAGGAACCAGGATATCTTTCTTCCACTTTGTCCTTATGGCCCCTGACTTCTTTAGTTCTATCCCTAGTACTCCTTCTGCTGTCAGAGGGCTAGGGAAGGGCTTTCAGAGTGCAGAGTCATTTAGGTAACAGCCAGGAAGCACCCTGTGAAGGGAGTGATTGTTCTGAGAAGGCAGAGAGACAGAAACCTTAAGAGTGGATGAAAAACAGCTTTCAATGCTTGTGTGCATTGTGAGTTCTTTGCATTAGCTTTGTTATGACGGTATTTGAGGAGACCTCCAATAATTTTCCCCTTATATGGGCTCACCTTTGATGACTTTTGACTTTTGTACATGGTATGGAAAAAAAAGTGATCACTTCACTAAGTTTAGTTTGAAGAACATAGTTTTACTAATTTCAGTATTCCACATCCCCTGGACCATAAGCTGTAGGACTGTTGGCTTAATGCCAGTAGTTTTCCTTGTGGTTTTATACTAGAAAATGTAAATTTCTTTTAAAATACGCTGTTTTAAAGATTTTTAAGGAACTTAAGTCCTCAAGTTATCTATAAGAAAGCTCAAAAAGTTTTAAACATAATTAAATTTGAAGCATAAAATCATTTTATTTAAAACATATTTGGATTCTTAAATTTCCTAAAATGTTCTTTTTTGGGGGGGAAAATTTTTTTTGCTATTTGCCTGAATCCAAGGTATTTTAAAACTGCTTAGGACCATTTGGTCAACATCTAATCACTTTCTACTTGAAATAATGTGTCAGTCTCCATGACAGAAGATGCAGTGGAGCTTTAAGTCTGGGCTTTCTGGTTTACCCTCAAATTCTTCTTCCCATTAATCTTGTGACTTCCATTTTAAGATTTCAATTTCAGTGGGATTTATATTAAAATATAAACTAGAACTACTTTTATTTCACATTTTTAGCTGAAAAGATGTACAAAGATAGAATTCCAAATGAACACTGGGACTTGGGGGAGAAGATAAACTTAATACTAGTAATTTACGGTTACATTGTATCAAGTGTTTAAGTTGTTTAAAATATTATTTAGCCTAAAAGATTTACTTTTTTGTACATTTTGGGTTTTTCTGGGTGAAGCAGTTAGGGTCCAGTAAGGGAAAAAGAATCCACTCTGGATATTTCAATGGAGAGAATTTAATATTGAAAATTTCTTATACAGATGATGGAAGAGCTTTAAAGACTTAAATATAAGGCATGAAACCATAACAATTCCAGAAGAAAACATAGGAAAATTTCTTCTAGACATAGGCCTACACAAAGAATTTATGACTAAGACCCCAAAGGCAAACACAGCAACAACAAAAATAAATAAATGAGACTTAACTAAATTAAAAGGTTTCTGCACAGCAAAAATCATCAACAGAGTAAACAGGCAACTTACAGAATGGGAGAAAATATTCTCAAACTATACATCTGACAAAAGAACTAATATCCAGAATCTATAAAGAGCTCAAACAAATTGACAAGAAAAAAAAAAAAAAAACATCAAAAAGTGGGCAAAAGACATGAACAGAATTTTTCAAAAGAGGATAGACAAATGGCCAGCAACATATGAAAAAACGTTCAACATCACTAATCATCAGGGAAATGTAAATTAAAACTACAGTGAGATACCACCTTACCCCTGTCAGAATGGCCATTATTAAAAAGTCAAAAAAAAAAAAAAAAAAAAAACCACAAAAACATGCTGGCTTGGATGCAGAGAAAAAGGAACACTTATACCCTATTGGTGGTACTGCAAACTAGCCCAACCCCTATGAAAAATGGTATGAAGATTCCTCAAAGAGCTAAAAGTAGGCCTACCATTTGATCCAGCAATTCCACTACTGGGTATCTACCCAAAGAAAAATAAATCATTTATGCATTTGAATGTTTACCACAACATAATTCATAATTTCAAAGATGTTGAATCAATCTAAGTGCCCATCATTTCATGAGTGGATAAAGAAAATGTGGTGTACAGCATGGAATACTACTCAGCCATAAAAAGGAAGGAAATGTCTTTTGCAGCAACTTGGATGGAACTGGAGACCATTATCCTAAGTGAAGTATCTTAGGAATAGAAAAACAAACATTACATGTTCTCACTAATAAATGGGAGCCAATAAATGGGTACACATGGGCAAAAAGAGACATAAAGGACATTGGAAACTGAGAAGGGGGGAGGTTGGGAAGGGGGCGAAGGATAAAAACTTACTTATCAGATACAATGAACACTGTCCTGGTGATGGGCACACTGAAAGCCCTGATTTCAGCATTATACAGAGTATCCATGTAACAAAAACATTTGTACCCCCTTAATATTTTGAAATAAAAAAAATGCAAAAAAAAAAAAAAAAAAAAGAAGTCACACAGGAGATGATGTGGCATCCCAGATGGTAATAAGAACAGGAAGCCATAACTGTCCCTGTGGGTGGGACAACAGGGGTAGTTGGTGTTACCAGAACCCAGAAGCTAGGCTAGTTGGTGGGAAATGCAACCACAGCAAGGAGGGACTATGTGGTAGAATCCAGCTTCTCTGAAGCCACAGAGAAGACTTGGTCCCTGATAGAGACTCCATCCAAAGGAGTCTGGAAAATATGGTATATGGTGATTCCAAGAAGAGGAGAAGAGGTAGTGAGTTTATCTGAGAACATGCAGGTAAATGACTGGGACGACGGAAATCAGCAAAGATGTTGTTCCAGGAATACACATATATGAACTTTTTGGTACCAGAGATGAAACAGCTGGTCTATCATCAGTATGCACCTTGGATAGCATCTCCAGAATGGTGGCTGATTTGCACTGATTACTCCTTCCTCATGCCTTATCTTGTGAAGGTACAATGCAACCCAACTATTGTGGGCATGAAATAAACAGCTTAAGCCCAGTAGTCTGAGGCCAGGGTGTGACGATTGAAAGTGTGAGACACTGAGCATATGCTCAACCTAGATAATGTTCTCTTTATTCCAAAAATATGGGAACTGAAAAATCCACTGACCAGCAAGCATATTCATTCCTCAAAGACCCAGACTAGATTCATTCAACAGAGGTAGAGGGGTGTGGCACAGAGAAAATGGACATACTCTATTTGTAGGCAAAAAGGCAGCAGGTTTTCTGGAGAGAGACAAGGAGCGAAGTCTCATGCCTCGGCCCTGGGGTGGGTCTGAACAAGAGCTGGTAGGAAGAGGGACGAGGATGGACTAGAGCTGTAGAGAGGCAGTTACTGAAGACTTGAAACTTCACGTGTAAACTTTGAGCAGTTGCTCACAGGGGAGCTGAGAAGTCTTTGTAATTGGAGTAAAAACTCTGATGAAAGGAAACAGCTATTCCAATTTTTGATGGTATAAGATGTAGAAGAGGAATTGTGGATGCTTTAGAAAAATGATGTAAGAAAAAGAGGATCCAGACACAATCAGAACATTGACGTTTTTCTTAAAGATTCATCAATTCCACAGTGGGAAGGTATAGAAAAGCAGTGTCAGAACAATGCTGCCCATTTTGTTGTTTCTACTTTTAAAGATATTAATAATTTATTTAGTTCATTTATGTATTCAAGAAGTATTTATTAAGTTTCCACTCTATGCCGGGATAAAATGATAAACTGGATAAACAGTCCATGCCCTCTGGCAGTTTGTAGTGTAGAGGAAGACATTACCTGGTGACCAGAAACTCCAGAAAAATCTAAGAGGTCCCATCATGGAGGGAGTAAAAGGTTCTAGGGATGTACCTTGGAGGTTGCCTAATCCAGGTGGGGTGAGAAGGGGAAAGGTGAAAGATTAGCAAAGAAAAAAGCTCACTAAATTGAGCCCTGAAGGATGAGTTGAAATTGTTCAGGAGAAGAATAGTTGGGAGCAATATTCCAAGCAAGAGTAGCATACCATATACAAGAGAAGATGGAGGTAGTGGTGCTCTAAACACAGGAAAAAGCGTGTGTGTAAAGCTGGAAGCGGGAAGGAAGATGCATCATCTGAAGATGTGAAAGAATTTCTCTATGGCTAAAGAATAAAAGGTTTGGAACCTTTTAAGGAGTGTGGGTACATCCTAAGGGCAATGGGAAGAAACATTTAGAGGATTCAGTAAGATTACAGGACATAAACATGAAGAAATCAATAGATTTCCTATGCATCAGCAATGATCATTTAAACGTAATTGAGGAAAAAAGGTGTCAACAATAATAATGATGATGGTAGCAGTGAGCACACGTGAAGTGCCAAGACTGGTACCAAAACCTCTACTCGGGTCACTCTGCAGAAGAACCTAAATCTCCTAGTCCTGGCCTCTTTCAACTGCTTTATACTGTTTCTAGAAAGTTCGTTCACTGTGCAATTCATAACAATTGAAACATTTTTTCTGCCTCTCTGCTTCCTAGTTCATCTTCCCTCCACTCAAAAGGGAGCCAAGCATTTAGCTCAGCTCCCGCCAGCGGGTGGCCTGGCAGTGCACAGTATAGCAGCATTTCTGGGGGAGCTCCTGGGGCCTTCCTACCACAACTTCTGGGAAAGTGCTGCCTGAGTCTGGGCCCCTCCCTTTTTATTTTCTCCTGATAGCCCTGTTCTTAATCTTGCTGACTTTATTTCCAGCATGTTCTTCCTCTATTTGCCCTATTCTTGCCTTTTAAAGTTCTTCCTATTCAAATGCCCATTTGCTTCCCAGTGCTTCTGGGTTATTTCCATTCTGCACATACTGTATTGGATAAAAAATGCAATTTTATGATTCTATGGACATGCACGTAAGTTTCTCAGCATGCTGGCCACACATTTCTATCAGTAAAGGCAAGGTGCGTGGATAGCCCAGATGTTAGCTAGTTGAAGAAACTCTCTAAACCTTAGTTAAATGACCTAACATGTGACTTAGGAATTTCCATAATGTCTTTGGGAAAGACATTTATCTGGCTATGTTTAATTTTCAAAGGCAATAGCTTCAAGGAAAAAAAAAAAACCAAGGAGGATTTATTTGCTCAATACTTTCTGTGGTGATATTTTTATTTTGTATTAAACATACCTACTATATAAATTCAGTGCTTCCTCATTTTATCATAGTTTAGGTATATTTAATATATCACAGGCTATCAGCATAAGCGTGAAACTTGTTTACTGAATTTTTTCCTGAGCTGAGTCCAGACACTCTTTAACTTAGAACAAATCACACATACGAAATGAAGATAAAATGCCAACATCCAGAGCAAGGCAAGTAAATATTGTCACGAGTGCTGTTGGAATAGAGGAAAGAGTGTTGGGCTTGGGGTGAGAAAAACTGGGTCTGCAACCCAACTTTTCTAATTAGGAGCAGTGAAACCTCCGATAAACTTGAGTCTTGCTTTTCTCATGCAAAACTGGCACAATGGATTCATGCTTTTCTTTTATTCATTCATGAATTCACTCACTTATTAAACAAATATTTACTGAATGCCTACAGTAGGGTAGGCATTTTGGTGGGTAAAGAAACACTCACAGCCCCTGCCCTCAGGGTTGTTGTAAAAGTCAAATGAGGCAACCTACCAAGTGCCGTCATTGACTAAGTGCCTACTATGTGCCATGGACTTTATCTTTTTATCTCTATTATACATGTGCCGCGGACTTACATACATGACCTCAGTCAGTCCTCCCATAAACCTGTTTGGGTAATTCTTACCACCAGTGTACATATGAGGTAACTGAGGCACAATTAAGAAATTTGTCCAGGATTAGATAGCTTGTAAGGGGCCTGATTGGGATTTGAACCAAGGTGGATCTGATTTTCCAAGAAAACCTGTCATTATGAAAATTCTTTATAAACATAATGTGCCATACAAAAGGAAATAGTATTTATTATTATTGTTTTCTGTACCCATTTGTGGTGCTATAAACACAGACCAAAGCCAAAAACAAAACAGGAAATAGGGGTTTGGTCATGTTACTGTGGATATTCTTATTATAATGTTTTTGATTTCTGCTTTTGTGATTTGAAATTTCCATTCTCCTTTTCCCCTGTGGATGTATATTGCTGCTGTTCTTTTTCTGTCTGTACATCATAGTTGGGCCTTTGGTAAGCGCATTATATTTTTAAAATATTGAAACAGTTTCATTGCAGAATCCTTGTGTCAAGGAGGTTGTGTACCTCCTTGAGGATGAAAATGCCAATTTCTCATAAAAAGGCAAAAACCCTCATTTCAAAAGGTTGAATATAATGTTACTTAACTAATTTCAAATGGCTACTTTTAGGTCACTGAAAAAGTCCAAATATAAGAATAGTCTCTGAGGTCTATAACATTTTCATTTGATTCAAGAATAGCTAAACTTTAATTCTTTTTAACCTCTTGCCTTTTGATATTTGGCTCTTCTGACAGGAAGTGTCTGTCTACTGCAAGATTTGTCTTAGTACTATGGCCTGCTTAATCGGGAGTCTGTTTTCATTATATCCTTGAAAGCTAAAGAAGCTCCTAAGTTTTTTACACAAACTATATACACTATTTCCATAGATTTATTGAAAACTTTATTGAAATGTAACATATGTAAAGTATCATAAAAATAAGTATATTTTTATAAAATAGACCATTGCCAGTACCCCAAAAGCCTCATTTATGTTCTCTTTCAAGTATTCCATCCCCAAAGCTAACTGCTGTTCTGATTTCTATTATAACAGATTAGTCTTGTCTGCTCTTGAACTTTATATGAATGGAAAAAGAATCCTTTGACACATGGGAAGAGGAAGGGACATCCAAAGGCCTCCCAGCCTGCAGGTGCAGCTCCGGGTAAGTTCTCCTTCTCTGGGCTTGTCTGCTTGTTGGTCTGACCAGAGAGAACCTCTGCTTCACTATGTCCTCTCTGGCTTGTTTAACACTGGCCCTGGGTCCCTAAGAGATCTCAACAGACCTAGGTCTGCAGGGGCCTCTTCAGGCCAGTTCCCCTTCCCCTAACCTACTTGGAGAAGGGACTGACCACAAGTACCTGACCACAGAATCAAGGAGACGCTGGCCTGGGAGGGAGCTGCAGAGAAGGGAGGAGTGAGCTGTGTGTCTGATCCTGGAAAAAAAAAAAGGAATCCTGTGATATGTGCCTTTGTGTGTCTGGATTTATTTACTCAACACTATGTTTATGAGATTCATCCATGTTATTCTTGCATAGCAGACATCCACTCATCTTTATTGCTGCATAATATTCTATTATATGATTATACCACAATTTATTTCTTATTCATTCTATTTTACATAGGTATTTGGGTTGTTTCTACTTCATGGCTATTAAAATTAATGCTGCTTTAAATATCTATAAATGTCATGTGGCACCTCTATATAGAAAGAAAGTTCTCTTGGGTGTATACCTGGGAGTGAAATACCCTAATAAAGAATGAGGGTATTAATACTTTATGCTTTACTGCTAGTTTTTCAAAGTGGTTGTGCCAATTAAAAAATCCCAGCAGCAATGTATGAGAGTTTCTGTTATTCTATATCCTCACCAGATTTTTAAATATTAGCCATTCTAGTGGAGTATAGTGGTATATCATCATGATTTTAATTTATATTTCCCTAATGACTAACAAAGTTGGAAACCTTTTAATATTCTTACTTGCTATTTGTATGTCTCTTTGTGATGTTTTGTAGTATTTAGAAAAATGTCTTCCTGAAGGTGTCTCTGTCTTAATTCTCGGAACCTGAGAATATGTCAGGTTACATGGCAAAGGGGAATTAAAGGGTGCGGATGGAATAAAGGTTGTTGATCAACTGACCTTAAAACAGAGAGATTATCCTGGATTATCTAGGTGAGCCTAGGATAATCACAAGGGTCTTTAAGAGTGAAGAGGGTATTGAAAGAGAGAATCAGAGATGGTAGCGTGAGAAGGACTCAGCCTGGTATTGCTGGCTTTGAACATCAAGGAACAGGACCACAAGCCCAGAAATGCAGGTAGCCTTACAGGATAGACAAGGTAAGGAAGCACGTTCTCCTCAGGGCCTCCAGAAGGAAAGCAGTCCTGCTAACACTAATTTTAGCAAGGTGAAACTCATTTCCTGCTTCTCAACTACAGAACTGTATGAAAATAAATTTGTGTCCTTTTCATCCATTAAATGTGTGGTAGTTTGTTACAGTGGCAACAGGAAATTGTTGTTTTCATCCATTAAATGTATGGTAGTTTGTTACAGCGGCAATAGGAAATTAAAACATATCTTCACATCTTTCGCCCATATTTCTATTGGGTCCTTTTGATTTGTAGAGGTTCTTGATATATTATGGATATGAGTGCTTTGTTGGGTTTTTTTAAATATTTTGCAACATAGATGCAAACATCTATGTTCTTTTTTCCAGCTTAAGGTATAATTGACAAATAAAATTATGTATATTTAAGATGTACATGATATTAGATATATATATGTATATACATATATATATATACACATATATATACTGTGAAATGTGAACCACAATCAAGTTAGTCAACATAGCCACCTTTTTCAGTGGTAAGAACTTTTAAAATCTACTGTCTCAGCAAATTTCAAATTTCAAGTATGTAATACAGTATTATTAACTATATCCTTCATGCTGTACATTAGATTCCTAGAATTTATTCATCTTATAACTGAAAATTGTAGCATTTCCCCATTCCCCATCCCCCAGCAACCACCATTCTATTTGTATCTATGAGTTCAACTTTTTAAGATTCACATATAAGTGAGATCATATAGTATTTGTCTTTCTCTGACTTATTTTACTTAGCATAATGCCTTCAACTTTCATTCATGTTGCAAATGGCAGAAATTCCTTTTTATGGCTGAATAATATTCTTGGGGGAGTGTGTGTGTGTGTGCGTGTATCACCTTTTCTTTATCCATTCATCCATCAACAACACTTATGGTGTTTCCATGTCTTCGTTAGAATAATGCTGCAATGAACATGGGAGTACAGATATGTCTTCAAGGTACTGATTTCATTTCCCTTGGGTATATAACCAGAAGTAGAATTGCTGGATCATACGGTAGTCCTATTTTTAAATTTTTGAGGAACCTCCGTGCTGTTTTCCATAATGGCTGTACCAATTTACACTCCCACCAATGGTGCACAAGGGTTCCTTTTTTTCTACATCCTCACCAACACATGCTATCTCTTGTCTTTTGCATAGTAGCCATCCTATCAGGTGTGAGGTAATATCTCATTGTGGTTTTGATTTGCATTTCCCTCATGATTAGTGATATTGGATGCCTTTTCATTTACCTGTTGGCCATTTGTATGTCTTCTTCTTTTTAATCAGATTGTTTATATTTTTGCTATTGAGTTATATGAGTTCCTGACACATTTGGGATATTAAACTCCCTACCAGATAGAGGGTTTGCAAATATTCTCTACCATTCCATAGGTTGTTTTTCATTTTTTAAATTGTTTCCTTTGCTGTGCAGAAGGTTTTTAGTTTGATGTAGTCTTACAGTTTATTTTCACTTTTGTTGCCAGTGCTTTTGGTATCAAATCCAAAAAAATCACTGCCAACATCAAGATCAAAGAACTTTCCCCCTATGTTTTCTCCTGGGAGTATTACCCTTTCAGATCTTGCCTTTGTCTTCCTCCATTTCAAGTTAATTTTTCTGAATATTGTAAATAGGGGTCCAGTTTCACTCTTTTGCATGTGAATGGTCAGTTTTCCCAACACTATTTATTGAAGAGACTGTCCTTTCCCCATTGTGTTTTCTTGGTACCCTTGTCAAACATTAGTTGGCCATATATGTGGATTTATTTCTGGGATCTCAATTCTATTCCATTGGTCTATATGTCTGTTTTTATGCTGGTACAATACTGTTTTGTTTACTGAAGTTTTGTAATATAATTTGAAATCAGCAAGAGTAAAGCCTACAACTTTGCTCTTCTTTCTCAAGGTTGTTTTGGCTATTTGTGATCTTTTGTGGTCTATGCATCTATGTTCTTAAAACAGATTCGTGTAATTTTCCTTTCTTGCAATGCCCTTGTTAACTTTTGGTAATAAGGTTTTGCTGGCCAAATTAAAAATCACCTTGGATCATTCACCTTGGATCAATCACCTTTTTTCATTCTCTCATAGGTGTAAGAGTACTGTTCTGTGTTTCTTAAATGTTGGTGGAGTTTCCCAATGAAGCCATATGGGCATGGAGGTTTCTTTCTAAGATTTTTTAAATTAAAGGAGTCAATTTGTTTAATAGATAAGATTATTCAAATTTATCATTTTTTATGTCAGCTTTGAAAAGCTGTATTTTTTAGGAAAAACTCTTCTAAATTAAAAAACTTATTTTCATAAAGTTGTTCATAATATCTTCCTTTTAAAATGTTTGTAGGAGCTGTAGGGATACCTTCTTTATAATCTCGAATTTGGTAATGTTTGCCTTCTCTCTTTTTTTATCTTGATGAGTTTTGCTAGGAGTTTATCAATTTAAAAAAATTTTTTTAGAGGATAAATTTTTGGCTTTGTGGATTTTCTCTATTACATATGAATTTTCTGTTTCATTAATTTATGTTCTTTATTATTTTCTACCTTCTAATTTTTTTCCATTTAACTTGCTGGTGTTTTGAAAGGGGAAGTTAAATCATTTAGTATTTTAGCTTTTTATCTCTAAAATGTAATCATTTTAAAGCTAAACATATCCCTCTAAGCCTTGCTTTTGCTACAGACTACAAATGTTGATATTCTTATTTCACTTTGTTGAAAATATTTCTAATTTCCTCTGTGACTTCTTTCACCCATGGGCCATTCAGAAGTACATCGTTTAAATTCTAAGTATTTGAGAATTTTCCAGTTATCTTTTTGTCATTGATTTCTAGATTAATTTTACGGTTTCAATTCTTTGAAATGTGTTGAGATATGCTTTATAACCAAACATAATTGTTAATTTTGGTAAATGTTCATTTTACTTTAAAATGATGTGCATTTTGTAGTTATTGTGAGCAGCGTTCTATCGATGTCAAATAAATCTAGTTTGTTAATAATGTTTAAATCTTCGACGTTGCTATGATATTTCAAGAGACATTAAAAGAGATTTTTTTAAAAACCTTCTACTATGATCATGGATTTATCTAGTTCTTTTAGTTCTGTCATTTTTTGTTTAGATTTTTGAGACTATGTTATTATTATATTAAGTACCTACAATTATGTAATTATTTTTTTCTTGGGTATTAAGCCTTTTAATATTAAAAATATCTCTCTTTATCTTTAATAATTCTTCTTATTTGAAAATCAACTTTATCTGATATTAGTCTCACTATGTCAGCTCTCTTTGGCTAGTGTTTGTTGCGTCATGCTATTTTGAATACCCCCTTGTCTGTTGTCTCATATTCTCTTGGCTTTACATCTGATTTTAACATTACTTCTGATTCCAGAAATAATTATATAGAAATGAAATAGAAAATCTCTTTCTAATGTAAAGGTTTGAGCCTGCACATTAACTGTTCTCAAGTACCAGGAAAACATTGTTGGAGAGTGATCAATACCAGTAAATACCCTAGTGAAGTTACTGAACTTGAAGGCTAAGAAAAAAAAAAAAAAGGTGCATCAAGACAAAACTCAAGTCATGTCCAAAGGGGAAAATATCAAGTTGGTATTAGATTTTTCCATACACATTCAATGCTAGAAAGTAGTATCTGTTGTATTCTGTGGGAATGTGTGCCTCAATAATTTTCTCATAAACAAATTGTTCTTGAAACATAAAAAATTGTTTGTATGCAAGAACTTTAGGAATATAGAACTTATAAAACAAATAAACCAAATTTAATTAGATGACCTAATCCAATTGACCAAGACATAAGTCAAAATAAAAATTTTTGACATAAAGAAAATATAATAAAAATACTAATGATGAGCATTTAATCCATCTAAATATAGAACTAAAATTTCAAACCTGTCTCTATCAATGGATGCAAATACTACAAACATAAACAATATGCAAATGCAATAACAGTGATTAGAAGGGGCAGGATGACTAGGTGTACAATTTTTTGCCCTGTTATAGCAGGAATAAATAGAGTCCACCTAAAATTAAAATATTTAGTTTAAAGTGCATAGTAACTCCAACCTCTCAACATTTTTCATAATGCTTTTAATTAGCTTCGGAGTTTTTTTAAAAAATTATATTTCTTGTGCTGAAAAAATATCAGAAATTAAACAATTTTGTTTATTTCATTTTTACTTTTTATTCAGTTAATTCAAGTATAATCAGAATTACCACTGTATATATAAGAAAAGAGATGCTTGAAACAGTGGTTTCTGGTTATTAACCATGGCTATTTGGGGATGGTAGGTTTTTAGAGACTTTTTTTCTTTTTTACTTTTTCATTGTTCTTTTCCTTATTTCTTGACTTTTACTTATAATGAGCATGTATTATTTTTACACAATCTATAAAGTCATTTTTCTTAAAAAAAAGTTAAAGAGAGATGATGATGACACATTTTTACCTAGAAGAATTTTTCTCACCTTTTTCTAAATTACTTTTAGGAAGAAACTTTATATTTTATCTTAAAAGAAGGCACTGATTGAATTATTCTTTGTCATGGTGAGCCTAATGTGATCAATTTTTATTTGGGTTTCACTAATGAAGAGTGAATCCTTTTTCTCTGCAACGCCTAGGATTCAGTATCATTCAGTATAACCTTTCATATCCCAGCCTTCCCTTTTTTAAGTCAGGTCTGTCATCTCTTCTTCTTAGATCTAGGAACAGACAGTGTCACCCAAAAGGACACTCTCTGAGGAGCAGGATGGCGGTGGCATGCTACTGGTTTGAAAGCATGTCAGATTGACAGCCGCTCTGCCATGTACTACAATAGGGAGTCAAAGAATTAAAATGCAGAGTATCCTATTTTATGATGGAAGACGGGGAGGGCAGGAAAAATTGGCTCACAATTATTGAGCACCTGATGTATGCCAGACATAGTCCCAGCAAGCCTCTGAGTTAGGTATCACTGAGCCCACTGTGCACATGAGGAAACAGAGACCTGGGAGAGGTTAGAGGAATTGCCTGTGGTCATGCGGCCAGCTGGGAAAACGCACGCTGAACCCCTACCCCACTTTGTCCTTCTCTCTGTTTCTATTGCTGCCGTAGAAACCGTCCTATAGACTTTTATTTTTCGATAAATTTACGATTTTGTTTATTGTGCGGAAAAAAAGCTTAAAGTTTATTTTTGATACAGATAGTCAATTTTTGCTTCGAACTGCTTTTATTCTAAGAACAACTACAAAGACAACAGAAGCAGATAATTCCAGCTGGAATCAAAATTTAATGGCAAAACAAGATCAAACCCACAAAGAGTTAATTACTCTAGCACTAATTAAGTGCAGTCTTCTTAAAAGAAGGAAAAAAAAAAGCCTGCTTTATCCTGGCAAGAAGCCTATAAAAAAGGGACGATCTGTCACAGACTCACAGAACACAGTAATTAAGGTCTGAAACGCTTTCCAATCAAAGAACAGGAAGAGTTCACTCAGAGTTAACTGTTTAAACAGCATCCCTTGTGAAATGACATTGCCACTGTATGTTTTTAGATTGAATTGATTTAATTTCTTGCTGTTTGCTTCTAAGTAGGAATTAGAGCTTCCATTAGGAATTGCTAATGGTGCCCATTCTGGACTCCCTTAGCTCAGGACAGAAGAGGGAAGGACTAATGCAGTGTGCAAGCTATCTGCGGCAGCCAGAGCCTGGTCACCGCGGCTACTTTTTTTGCAACAGGAAGAAATAATGAACAATTAATGAACTCGCATCCTGTTTACGTGTCTAGTTTACGTGTCTAGATACTAATCCTTTTTATGTTCAAAGTAAGATGTTATGCTTTCACAGAAGCATTAAAATATACAAGTAAATGAAAATATGTATATTGTTCCAAAAATATGCTTAAATTTCACGTTTCATTTCCTAGCAGAGACTCAGTCAACACATTGATGCAGTGCCACTAGTAACTCACACGTGGTGGTTTAACTTAGTAATAGTTAATTTCCCTTTATAATAAAACAATCACCTGAACTTCGTTTTGTGTATTGGTTCGTTGTTCTTCCTTGCTGTCCCTGCTAACCAGTATTTAGGCGTCGCCTGGAACATCTGCTACACTAAAAAAGCACAGCAAATGCACAAAAGGTTGACATCGTCCCTTCCCTTTAACCATGATGTGAGGATTGCCGTTTTTCTAAATGTACCAGGAATTTGTTTTTATACACCCAACCCACAGTTACTCATTTTTATGTCGAGGGACAGTTTCGGTAAATCATATTTAGGTCTAATGTGGCTCGTGAATGGGAAAATTTTTATTCATGTTTTAAAAGCAATTAACTATTTCAGCTTCCTGATAAAAAATAATAGCTAATATTTGTTGAGAGTTTATTTTTTGTGAGGTGCTAAATCCTTTTGAGGGCTGTTCTTTTTAATTGTTTCAACAACCCTATGAGCAACGTATTATAATTATCTTAGTTTTATAAAGGAGGAATCTGAGATTAGGTTAAATAACTTGCCTAAAGTCACACGGAGCTTTATGTTAGGGTCTAACGTTATGTCCTGGGAGTGGCAGATTAACTAGGAGGATATGTCTCTTGTATATACTAGCAAAATTCTAGATTACTTAAATCAGTGAAATGAGAAAAGAACATTTTGGGTTTTACACTCCTCTTCTATCCTTATAGTTTCTGACTACTGGAATGTTATGTAGAAGCAGAACAAATGGAAAGTGAATCATTCAAGAAACCAGGGGGATATCCTTTTCCTCCATTGCATCTCCTCCTTGTTCTGCTACTCTTTTAAAATTTATTTTAAATTTTATCACTTATCTATGGGCTTACCATATTACTCACTCATGCAATCATTTTCCATTCAAAAAGATTTCTTATATTGGAGAAATTGTGATATTCGGTGGACCATGAACCACTGCATAATTCCTAGTATGATCCAGAACTCTTTGGAGAAACTCTGGCCTCTGGCACAATATTTTCACAGTCATGAGTTTAGCATCCTATGATCTCAGTGGTATTTAACAATAAATCCTGAACTACATGTTTTGCAAAAGCAGTGGGAAAATGGATGTCGAGTCCATTAATCACAGATGAGAAAAAATTCTCTGGGTTGGAATGTCAACCAGGCATTAGTTGTGCTTTGCACTATAAAATCTATTCAAATGACCTCCTGATTAGGTCAGCTTGTCCTTCTGCCCTGAGATGTTTTAAAAACAGAAACTGGCAGTTAAAGCTATAATCCATATGCTACTTTAGGCTGTGTGTAGTAGATATTTGGTCATAAGGATAGCCATAAGCAACTCCTGTGCAGCATTTTGCTTATAGCTGTCAGCTTGACCAAATCACATACAAAATCGATTTAAAACTACATGTTCTATAAAGTAAATATGTCCATTAGGTGAGAAGTGTTTCAGGGTAATTTGAAATAGTCTGAAAACACCCATTTGTAACTGAAGGATTTATTTAAGATTGATTTTGGGGAAAGTAAAAGTAAGCAAAACCATGTTCACTCCTTATATTCTAGATAAAAGGAAGCACTAAGAAAAAAATCTGAATAGTGCCTATCAAAAGTGATATGGTAAAAAATGTGATGTTGATATTGTGACTATATTGGAAATAGCATGCTATTAACTGCTAACCATTTGAAAGTTGCAAATGCCCATTTACAAATTCTTGGGATAAACGCACAGCCGCACAATCAAGTACATTTACAACCTGTTAATCACTAAAGACTTGGGAGGCAGCATCTTGTCCCTGGCAGATGCTATCCACATTCCTCAGCTCTCTTGGTGGCATTCAGAAACAGAGGCTGCTTCTGCCGAGAAGGAGAATAAAGACTCCAAAAGGTTTAAATTACAGTGGCTTTGAAATGAAATGCATTTTAAAAATGTGCTTTAGTGCTGCAGTAAAATGATGCTATTGTTGTGTTTGTCATAGTTCTGTTAAAAATGAAGCCATTTATACAGCAATAGAGACACTGAACGGGAGAGAGAATTGCGAGATGCTGGAATGTTTGATGATATTCTTTTCCTTCTTGGGCATTGGGAAATTCCGCAGTTGCCATTCACATTAGCAGAATGTAGAACATTAACTGAGCAATGCCAGGATGCCCTCATGGGAGGAACCAAGGCTACTTTGCCCATTGTGTTAACCTCTTGAGTGCCACATTGCTAGAGGGTTTAATGTGTATGGAGGGATATGGTGGAGAGGTTATGGGAAAATATTTAGTGGGAATGTGAGTCTATAAAACATAACGGGTAAATTCAGAGGATAACAATACTATATCATAATGTCTGGGAATAACCTCTGTTGCCCAATTCTGGTACACAAAGAATGTCCTTTGCTCTTCTGGCTTTGTATATGCCAATGCGAATATGAATAATCCAGCAACCGCCCACCACTGCCCACTCTCCCCACCATTCCCAATCCTTTCTTTCTCCTCTCCTTTCGCTGTTGGAAGAAACCTTTGAGAAACAGAGAAATTGAAAAGACCTGCATGTTCACACACCTAACATATTCTGATCTATGCTTCCAATAAATAATTTAATTTTTTATCTTAAGATCCATTTCTTTCAGAACTCTATTTTTTTCTTTCAAATTCTTAGGTTCACCCTTTAGGTATGTGTCCTGGAGCTCTAAGTTTGAAGATGCTTCAAAGTTCGAGCTTATCCTTAGAGACCTATGATTTGCTTGCATTTACTAAAAAAATTATTGGGCATCTCCAATGAATCAGAAGCTTTGTTTGGAGTACAGAGTGAACAAAATGCAGTTTCTATCCTTCAGGATCTTATGCTTCAGGGTTACAGTTAGCTCCTTCGTTTGCAAAGCAATTTGTACAATTCCTCCTTCCCCTTGCCCCAAATTACCAAAAGAAACTATGTAGAACACTCCACTCTCCAAACCAAGAAGCATAAATAGAAGTATTTAAAAAATAAAATTTTGATTAGGAATTGAGAACAGGAAGTTCTCTCTGTAAAAAAAGAGCTCATGATTAAATAAAACCATGTCCTGTTTGTCTTAGGAGAAAAATCATATTTAAAGGACAGTCAACCTTCTAACCTTGCATATTCTCTCTGCTCCCTTATTATCCACCTGTTCAGTTCATTGATATATTCATTTGTTCATTAAGTTTTCTTGAATTTTTTTCTGCTGTTCCCCAAATCAAAGACTGTCTTGTGAAGACAAAAAATACAGAATAACCAGAAATTGTGACAATTAGTTTCTATCAGAGAAGGGTGAAGAAAGTGCTTACAGGAGCAAAGAAGAACAAAAACCAGCACAGCTTGGTGACGAAGTGAGAGAGTTCTTTTTGCAGGAGATGACAAGAGTTTTCATAGTAAAGAAGCGAGGAAAGAGCGCGCAAAGCAGAAGGAACAGCATGTACAAAGACAGGCTTGAACAATCTACAGGGTCGAGGAAATGTGGTTATTTGGAGGTTTCTTGGGAGTCGGGCTATGATGAGAGAAATGAGGTTGGGGAGCAGGTATAGGGAGCAGGGAATGTAAAGCGAAGAGTCTTATAAGCCAAGTAAACGAATCTGGATGGTTCTCTTGGCAGAGGAGTCATGGAAGGTTTTTGAGCATGGCATGACTGCTGCACCGTTATGGATCACTTTATGGTAAGTGAAACACTAAAATGAAATAAAAAGAGATATTGCTTTTGTGGTTGTATAGGAAGTGATGGGTGACCAGCTTTGATTCCACAAGGGTAACTTAGAGAAGAGATAGGAAGAGCCTGAATGGGGCAGTGGTCATGAGACTGGAGCAGAGGGAACATGTTGAGAGGTTCATACTGTATTAAATAGTAAACGTTGACTCGTTTGATGTAATGTGGTGAGAAAGAGAGAGAAGATGAGAATGACAGTAGATTTATCAGATTGCCCACTTGGCAGATGGTGGCACAAAGCAGAACAAAACCATTAAGGAGAGCATGTGTTGGGGGCAAGGTAATGAGCTTGGTTTGGGACATGCTACTTTCCAGGTGTCTGTGGGGAGTCCACTGCTGCCGGGTCCAGGGAGCCCTGTTACTCCATCCCTGCACCCAACGCCAGGCAGTTGAGAGCTTCCCTGCTTTCTGCATGCTTCCCTGTCCCCTCAGAAGTCCTGATCAGAAAGAGGGGGATGAGGAGTAGGAGCATCAGCTATGGAAAGAGAGGGAAAGCTGACCACGGCCTCCTTTTGCTTTTAAATTGTGGCAAGTCTTAGCCAAGAGAGATGAGAAGCTACAACTCTAAATTGAATTTAGAGCATTGAATAGTAGACAATATTGGACATTTAAATTACAAGTATGATGGAGTTTTTCTATTTAAGTAACTTTGGGACTTTTTATTGTTTGACAGTAACAAGAGAAAACAGATGGTCTTCGACTTACATTGGTTTGACTTAAGATTTTTTGATTTTACCACAGTGGGAAAGCGATACCTAAGCATTCAATAGAAATCCTGCTTGGGTAGCCATACAACCATTCTGTTTTTCACTTTCAGTAGAGTATTCAATAAAGTACATGCACTATTCCATACTTTATTATAAAACAGGCTCTGTGTTAGATGATTTTGCCCAACTGTAGGCTAATGTGAGCGTTCTGAGCATGTGTAAGGTAGGCTAGGCTGAGCTACCTAACCTAGGTAGGTCAGGCGTGTAAATGCATTTTCAACTTACGATGAATTTTTCAGGATGTAACCCTACCGTAAGTGGAGGAACATCTGCAGTTGGAATAGTCTCTAGTGGCAGGAGAAGTGCCACAGGGGAAATGTGGTGCGACAATGGGTGACCGAAATAAAGCTGCATTATGGCCACCGTCCCTGAGTCGGGAGTCTGTGTGGGGGGCAAGGGAAGGGCGAGACTGACATTTAAAGAGCCAGTAGCAGCAGAAGAGGCCTCTTTGGAGGAGAAATTTCTGGGGACTAATACCCTCTACTTTGTGACAGATTTAAACGTCTGAACAAGGGTTTTTATTACCAACTGTCTTTTCAGGTAAGTCAACTGAAACTTAGAGAGGGAATTATTCTCCCAAGGTCACTTAGCTAGTGTGTGGCACAGTAGGGATCTGAAGCCTGCTGTGACTGGTCAAAGCCACGGTGCTATTCCCTAAATCTTTAAAAATATTCACAAATTTGAAATACAAGGAATGTATAAATAAAAGACTAGGAGTAATATTAGAATCAATAATAAGTTGAGCATTTCAAAGATAGAATTGGTAAGAATCTGATGCTAACTCAAAGTACCTACCAGAAGTGAAATTGGCATATGATTCAAGGTACTGTTAAGTCAAGTCTTCTGGGTCAAACACTAATATTAGTACTAAATTTATGCTGCTTTCTGTCTGAGGCTTACCGCAATGTATGTTAACACTCAACTCAAGGACTGAGGTCAGCTGGATGTTTCGAGGAGCCTTAGTGACCTGCTTGTTTCTACAGTGGCCCGATGCGTGGAGAAGGCCTAAGGAGACTGTGCTAATTGTTTCTACCCACGCTTCACCCATACCTCTTTTGTGGGCTTTTTTCAGTTGTAACTGGATATTATGAAAAACCATCATAAGAATAATTTTTCATTTGGGTTTCAGTTATGTACTGACATGAGCATCTTTAAGCAATGCATTCAGTAAAGAAAGTGAACTCAGGACCTTCATGGGTTACTCTCATTTTTAAAAACTTGCTTATAAGGGAAAGTCCAGCTGATTCAAGAAGTATAAGATTCACTTGTCATTTTAGTTTTCATTAATAATGATTCATAATAAGGACAAGGACCTACCCTCAACCAAAAATAAGTGCTGGTGAGGTGGGCTATGGTGAGAAGCGGGTGCTTTAGCAGACCTTCAGTGGTGGGGCCCTGTGGAGAAGGGTGTCCTGCCTTGGTAGTGATTGGTTTCCTCTTCCTAAAGATTTCCTTCTTGCTTGATCCACTCTTCAGTTAAGTTTTAATTTTGGAATTTTTTTTCTGATAAAAGAATCTTGTAGAGCAGTGAAAATAAAATTGTTCCTTTTGAAGGAAGGCTGATTACTGAGATGAGAGAGCCCAACCACTGCCCAAAACAGCAGAGCATTTATACTGTTAAACTGGAAATAGAAGTCTGACGCATCCTGGTTTTCCATTCTCCAGTGTTGCATATTTATTCTTTCTACTCTTACAAACTTGCAAATGCCATTTTATTCCAAAGAATGCCTTACTGATAATCAAATTTTCAAGGAAATTGAATTTTTCTCCCTCTCTTTTAATCAAATCTGTATCCCCTCAATCTCTTTTTCTCTCTGTCTGTCTGTCTCTCTCACATGAGTGTGCATACACATACACACACCCCTGAATTAACAGTAAAGAGAGGCTGCTCTGCATGGCATTTGCCCTGCATGTAGATCTGACCACCTAAGGAAGTCTCTGTCCTGACCTCAGAGATACTTGTTATTTGATTTCTTAAATTAATTTTTTATTTGTAATCTCAGGTTTTGTTGACCTTGGAGAACCTTCTGAAAGAGCAATTGGAGAGCTGATTTCAGTGTGCAGACAGGCCCATGAAGAATAAGAAATAATAGTGTAGTCTAATAGGCCAAATTTTGGATTTATATTTCAGAGGTCAGAGTGCAAATTCTATTAAGGTTGTTTATGATAAAATTTCTTTTAAACCAGTTTTTTCCATCTTTAGTTTGGAAATCCATAAGATGATCTATGACTCATAATATTTCCTATATTGGGAACAAAGCTGAGTTGTAAAAACATGTAATGGCCATGGCTAAAAATAAGATTTTGTTACATTAAGCCTCCATTGATTTCAACAAGAAACAAGAATCTAGAGGTGAAGGGACACATTTGCAATTGAAAAATATTCCTTTGGAAAAAATGAGGACCATTATGTCACCAACAGAATTGCTACTAAACTCTTGACGTGACAGACTGGTTTGGGTTTTGCTTAGTCTCTACGATTTGGGTGCGAATCGGCTGGCAGAGCATTGGAGGAGGAATGGTAGGGAAAGGAGGAAGAGAAGTGCTCCATGCCTTGGCTGGGACCTGCCTCAGCTCTGGCTGGCTCATGCATCTGTGGACTAGGGGGAGATTGGGTGAGCCCCGTTTTGACCCATGTCCACTCCTATCCCCACAAACACATGCTTCGTTAATTCTATCACTCTGTGATCTGGAGCAAATTACTTAACAGGCCTGGGTCTCAATTTTATGGTTTTCTCAGGGGCTCAGTGAATAATTTCAAAGGCCAGGCAGGTAATAAAATAAATGATGTGAACAGAGCTAGACTCTGAAGTCCTGTAGCAAACCTGATAGCGCATGCCCCAGTAAGCCTATTCAATGGCTTCCTTTATTCATTTTAAATATTAGAGGCCAAATCTAACATATCCCTAGGAAAGATTTGGCTACACTTGGACGGGATGCTGTCTAAATAGTCTTTAAGATTGAACTCTGTGAGTTACCTGCAAGCCTGTGATACAGATTGTATTTTCTTCTATTCTTCCCATTCCCTAAGACACAGTGGGGACCGGGAGACCTGTCCCAAGCTGCTTCACTGAAAATATTTATTTAAGATTTTCTGGGGTTGTGGTCAATGAGATTGAATCCTTTTCTCCCATAGAACCTTCCTTGAGCTAGTAGAGCTATCCTTACTGTTTTTTCTGAGCAGACCATATTTGAGAATATGAGAAATCAAAGTGCCCACTGAAATATTCAACTCTAATGAAGTATTGGCATTTAAAAAACGTGCTATCACAGTTAACTTGCCGGCTCTATCCCTCCTAGAAGGCTGTCTTTTCTCTTTCTTCAATGGAGAAGTGGTGATCTCATTCCACTGCTGTCACCTTTTTTGGCTTTGTAGGAGGAGCTTCCATGTGGGTTAGTGAGGGAAACCTATCTGAAGGTCGTTTGTGTATTCCAGACTGTCAGACACTATTGAAGACCAAAGGACCAGATTATTGATATCTGAGTTATTGACAGTAAATGGCATCATGATGCAAGAATTTCGTAAACTCAAGAGGGTACTTACTATCTGCATTTGAAAATTGTATTCAGAATCCAATGATTATATGAAATAAAAGCTCATTGTTTCTTTTAAGAGTTGTGAGATTATTTCACGAGAATTCCAGTCATTGTTTTTGGATTTTGTCTATAGGTAGGGCTTTGTTGTTTGGGTATTTTTATGCTACACATAAACCTCAACTCTGGCACAATTAAGTTTCAAATGAATTTGTGTGTGTGTGTGTGTGTGTGTGTGTGTGTGTGTGTGTGTGTATGCAAGCCCAGGCTAGGGACTCTCCTGCTGGCATTTAGATTGTTACCTCCTGAGCATGGGATTGTGCTTCTTGGTCTTTTTGTTGCCTTGGAATTAGTGATGATTTAGAAATAGGCCTACTGGTTTTTCTGGGGTACAGCAGGAGGGATACATGTAAGAAAAGGGGATCCAAATCTTAGCTTCTGGCTCATATTTCTTCTCATATCACGACTTGCTGGCCCTCAGCTCCAGGCATCCTTTTGTTCTGATGCTGGCATCCTGGAGTGCCCATAAGGGCTGAGTCACTGTGACGGCCTTGCTAGCTTCCAGGCAGCATCCTCTTCTCTGCTCCTTTCTGGCACCCCAGCCCTCGTCCTGTGACTCGCTGCTTATGACAAGGCCATCAGCCCTCTGGCCGAGGCAACAAGTCCTGGTGGCTCTGTGATGTCACTGACATTGGCAGGCTCCAGCACTTTCTATTCCAGTTACCAGCTGCTGCAGGGGGTAAAGGCTCCCTTCCCCTTTAGCATTTATAATTTCTCAGGCCACAGTGCAGAGAGGCTTTGCTCACTGAGTTCTGCTCACAGGTCCTGACAGAGCATTATTTCATTTTATTTGGAATTTGACAGAATTTTCCTTAAATTGAGTTCGGGAGACGAAGAGAGGGATTTTGTATAGTACTACACACAATTATTTCTCCCAAGCAATGTTCCTTTTAGGGTTCTTGGTAAAGTGGAAAAACCCTGACTATTTCTTCCCTTGAGTTGATTCATGGCGTTTCCCTTCTATTCTCCCCCCTTCCCTCCCTTCCTCCCTCCTTTTCTCCCTTTCTTTGTCCTACTGTCCCTGCCTCCCCTCCTTGCTCCCCTCTCCCAGCCTCTGCTCTTGCTTACTGAGGGATGTGTGGAGGAAAGATCCTGAGGGAACAGTTGAGAGAGGCCCCCTGGTGGAGGGAGGAGGGGACAGGGAAGATGGAAACGTACAGAGAAGTGTTGACAGACTTTTACTTCCCAAGCTGCCTCTGTGAGATCTTCTCACCAGTTTCCCTAAGATGGAGTTGAAAAGCATTTGTCTACATCCTTTGCTGCCTGGGAGACAGGGAGGTTTGCAGGTGGTTTTCTTGCTCCAACAGATAGGATATTGCTGGAACATACCATTGAGGAGAGAGGCATCATCAGTACAGGAGGGAGTTGGGGTAAAAACTATCTATTTTATTTTTTTTTCTCCCATAAATAACCCAGAATGGGACCTATAGTATAAGATGAGAAACTAAGGACAAAAGGTAAGCCCTGATTCTTATTTTATCTGTCTCTCTCTGTGGGTTTACGTTAACCCTTATTAGTGAGTTCCTGTCATATTGTTTTCTAATTAAAAAATATATATGTCTAACAAGTTTTCAGGACAATAAGGCATTTATAATACTTTAATGAAGGGCATTCTTTTCATCTTTATTTACTTAGCAGCATAATCAAGACCAATTTAGAAAGGTTAGATGTGGTCAAAAGAAATTTATGAAGTGGCTATTAAGGAGTAGAGCATATGTACACAGACTGTGGTTAAATAACTGTAAGTAGGACGTGTTTATTAAAATGATGCAGGGATTTTATCTCTTCATTCTTGATGTCTCTTAGTACCTGACATTATACTGCTATGGTTTCCATGGAAACAGCACACACTCTTCCTTTCAGCTGACCTGAAGTTCAAGCCCTGCTGTTGCAATAGAAATTCTCAGAAACACCTCCACTTTTATTAAAAACAAAAATACCAAGTCTATGCAAAAAGAAAAAGCAAAAAAAGGGGGGGGCAAGAAAATCCATTGGCTATATTGCAGAAGAGAAAAGAGAATGCGCAATATTTTCATTAAGACGGAATCAAGAAACAATTTACTATGCTGGAGGTTGAGAGCGCCTGTCATTTCCTTCCCCTAAATTACCTTACAATTGATCCTCCTGAGCCTGCCTTAACATCTGCACCTTTCATTTCTAATTCAATATGTTCTACTATTTTTAGTTTTCTGGAAGTATCTCTTTTACTGATTTAAGAACTTGCTTCTGTGTGACTCACAAAAAATGTTGATTCGGTCTATAAATTGCATCTTTAATAAAGAGAGGTTAACTTTAGGGTGGGATTGCGGGAATAAGACATTTCATATGAATAAGGAGTCACAGTGTGGGCCTCCTGTCCACAGCCTCCTCTGGTTTGCTTTATTAGCTAAGATGCTTTGTGTTGCAAGTAACAGAAACCTCAACTTTGCTTGGTCAATCTAAGAAGGTGGATTCCTTGGCTTATGTCACCAAGGGTCCACAGGCATGTTTTGATCTGGGCTCTGGGTCTGTTACTCCAGAATTTCCTTAACTGTGACCACTGAGTGTTGCCATAGTCCTCAGGCTGGCTTCTGCTCTTTAGCAAAACGCCTGAAGCATTTACCCAGATCATGTCAGCTTGACATACAAGAGCAAGAAAATGAGGATAATTTTTTCCAAGAATCTCAATCAAATAGCATCTTCAGCTCCATTGTTCTGATTAGGTCAAGGGCACACTCATGAGTCAATAACTGGGCAGGACATAGAGTTATGTTGATTAGACTTGGGCCTGAGTCACATGTTTGACTTCTGGGCCAGGTGGAGTCAGTCTCCTTCAAAGCATATGGTCTGCATGGCAAAGGTATGGAAATCAATGTACAATTTGGGGAAATTCCCAAGAGAAGAATGGATGGATGCTGGGGAAGTAGCCATTGTCCACTGCAAAGGGCTATCTCATGCTAGAACCTCCAGTATCAGGCCAGATTTTCCATGGTGCACAGCACCTCCGTATCTCTGTTATATAAGTGAACCTCTTTGTAATTCCAAATCCAATCTTAGGCTTGAAAGAGCTAGACTGCAATCTTGCCTTCTTTCCCATTCACAATTTAACCTTCTCAATTTAACCCTATTTAGTACTGCAGCCTGTCTCCTAATCACCTTATCTTATCTTGTTCTACTTTTCCTTTCTTTCATAACATTTGACACTTTTTCCATACTATAGTAGTGAATGTTTTTTATGTTTATTGTTACTACGTTTGTTGTTCATTTATATTCATTGATGCTTCCTGAGCACCTAGTGAGTGTCTGAAATACAGTACATGCTCAATTTAAGTATTCATCAAATAAATGAATGAATTGAATAAAAAAACAGTTGAATCTAGACAGACACTTTGTGGCCATTTGTTAAGTCAATTTGATTGATCTGATTTTTGACAATTGGAAATAGTGCTCAAATCCCTATTTCTAAAATACCATGCCATAGGGATTTTTGTATTTGCAGGTAGTTGTGCTCCTGTAGGCAGGTAGCTGTAACACCAGCCTCAATTGGGCATTCTAAGTGAGGTTTGTTTCTTGACTCCTGAAATCCTTTTACTCGTTGGGAATGAAGACAGTTCGATATATGCAAGGCATGGTTCTATTGTAAGGGCTGAAAATCTCTGCTTCAAACAGCCAAGAGCATATGGGCTTGAAGGAGTTAACTATACCTTTGAGGAGTTTTCCACTGCTCACTTAACATGCCGGTGGGTATCTGGAAGCACTTGCCTTCAGACCTCTCAGGACAATTTGCAGTTTAATGTCAACTTGGAAGCAAGATGTTTTCCTCAGTTTATGGAAAAACCCACCTCTTTTCTCTGCAGTGGCTGTTGAGCCTGGGTAGCTTGGCTCTTGAACTGCCGAAGCAATTTCTCCACAGAGCAAACCTTGAGAACACCAGAGAAAAAAGGCAAGTCAGGGAAGAGCCCTGGCAGGTAAATTTTCTGTTCTGTGTGGCTTCAGTGGAGGGATGAAAAATCATTATCTTCTCTCTTGTGAGAAAGGGTAAAGTTCACAGTGCTGATTGGCTTGTTGTTGACTTTTACTCAGGATGTTTTGGTTGCTAAAGCCATAACTTTCACTTCAGCTCTGTTGACCTGTCATCTTATTCCAGGGGTCATACAAGGGGTTCCACTTCAGTATTGTGATTCAGTTCTCTACCATGGGATGTCAGAGCAAAGGATTCAGGGCTCCACCCACTGGAGAGCATATCCGTAGCTCTGGACCCAACTTCATCCAATCATTCCAAACAAGTGTCTGTCCTGTAGGCTCTCTTGCCCCAATCCTGAAATCCAAGTGACTCCCGGAGATGATGCCGCGTTGGTAAATATTATTATTTCTATGGTGTTATGTGTAGCCCTTCCAGCCAGAATTCAGCCTCACTGTGATGATTATGTATAAGGTTCTGCTTATGTGGTTTTCCTTGCCATAATCCTTGACTCTAGGATTAGATATAGCTACCTATACAGTCACCTTACATGTAAGAATCATCAGAGGCAGGGATAATATTAATAATATTTAGCAGCCTACATACAGCACAGGCACTGGGCAATCCGAATGGAGCCTGGCCATTCAGGGCGTGAGCCGAATATGTCAGCTCTGCCCAGAGAGCTGCATAAGCTGTGATATTAGCCACTAGTTCCCCTTCACCATCTGGGGATTAAATGATCACTGTTCAAGAGTTCCTATAAGTCATTTCACCATGTATTTCTCAAGATGAGAAAATTGTTTCTAAAGGAGGTGAGTGACTTGCTTAAGGTCACACATCATCCAAATAAATTCTGGAATTCCATGTCATCAAATGTTTGTATGTCATTTCATGCAAAGAAACACAATCTAGAAACCAAAGTAATTGCACATATTCAGAATCCATTTTTAGTTGTTCGAGGCAATGACAAAGAAGGAAGTGTATTCTGAATACATGGCTAAGGTCATCTCCTGTCCCCATTGCTTCCTTTCCTAGCACAGCTTACACAGGCCGCAGCTGCTGCGCTACACGCCTCTCCATTTTCATCCCATCGTTCCCTCTCAAAGGGTTCCAGAAACCCCACAGGCGTGGGTTAAACAATCCCCCCCTGCCCCGTTGCAGGGAGCACTGTGAGGTTTTGTCTAATGCCTGGCCTGGCCAGGCTGTGGGAGGGGCTGATGGACTAGGTAGCAACAGCCCCCCACGCTCCAACCGAGACTCCTGGTTCCAAATGAAAGGAAGCACCCGGAGCCCACTGAGAAATGTGGTTCTCCTCTCAGTCCGACAGCTTTCCTAGTGAGAAATCATTTCTGGAAATTTCAGTGGAATAAAATCCTGAACCTCATTGCACATATAACCTCTAGGCGCCAGAGCCCAGGCCATCCCCCAGAGTTTCTGGGCTCTATGCATATGGATACTATGTCTTATTTATGCCCAGCACACACTAACTGCACGGTAAATACTTATTAAATGCATGAATAAACCTGAGGGTAAATTAAGGCCAATAATCCAGGACGAAAAGAACGTCAGAAGGAAAAGGAATGGGAAAGTTTATGCCCTCTCTCCTTTCCTTCCTTTCCCTCCCTTCTTTCATTCCTTTTCTTGGTAACAGAATAATTTGGAGGAACCGTCTACGTTGGTTGAAGAAATTCATTGATCAACACTTCCGTACTTTGCTCGCTTCGTGCAGACCCTTTGGAATTGACTTGTATGTTCACTCTCTGTTTTCTCTTCCTGTCACTTTTCCCCTCCATTTTTCACTGTATGTGTGAGAGTAATTTTCCGTTATATTGTTATTTCCGAAGGTCTGTGGCAGGGTGGCAGTAAAATGACACAGCTAAGCGATACAGATTTTAATGACTTAATGCTATCATAACTTCTAATAGAAACATAAGTGGAGACAGGGGTGATGTTCTAAAAGACATAAAAATGGAAAGTGGATCATAGATAAGACGTGCATGAAAAATTACTGTGGCAGAGAGGGAAGCAAGATGCATAAGGACAAACTTGGTACAGGCGGGCCCATGAAATAGATGCTATTAGTAAAAGGGGAAAAGTCACAGGAGAGAAAAATAACATTTTGAAAGTATGTCAGAAAGAAGAAAAAAAGATGACAGAGAGAAAGGGTGGGACTGGCTTCTTAGTAGGGAAAAAGAACAAATGGCAAATTACAGAAAGAGGAAGGAAGGTTTGGCCTGTCTTCCGAGCCAGGCTTGGTGACAAAGGATAATAGTGGACAGGATACTCAAGGTAATAATAGCCAATGAGGAAAGAGCACGGAGAAGCAATGTGTTTCGGAACATCCGGGGTGGGAAATCACGGCAGAGCACAGGAGAGGACGGAGGTAGTGCCGGCCAGCCGGCAATTATTTTTTAAACCTCATGGAAGACTATTAGGTTCCCAGGAATTTGAAAAGGGAAAGGCAGCTCAAAATTTTCATTTTTAAACGTGATGAAAATGTGTTCAAGTAGGTCACAGAGAGTGCATGGATTTAGTGGGCTTCCTTGGTGCTCAGGTAAACCATGGTGAAACTAATTAAATGGCCAAGTGACCGATGCATTGTCAGCTTGCCTGTTGGCTCATGTGTGGGCCTCTAACACCCTGGGGCAGACGTACACCCACTGCCACCTCCCCCTGCCGCCGCGCACCACCTCACTCTTTATTACTCCTAAGTCGGCTAAAAACCCACCTGCTCACTGATGTTTTCCCTCCTCTTCCTGCGTGCGCTGCCCCAGCCCAGCATGGAGGAGCAGGAGCTCGCCTGGTCTGGCAGGGAGCATTCAAAGTCTGAGGTGTGATTTTCCATGTTCTTTCTTCCTCTGTGTTTTAAAATATAGTGCACTAATATAAAATTTGAGCCGTACTAAGGCCTGTTGGTGAGGAAACAATTGCCATAGAAAGTATGGTTTATTACCCCCAGTTCCCAGGAGGAAAGGGCCTGCATCGGAAGCCCTGGGCTGCGTCCCGGGGCAGAGGGAGAGGGAGGAGCTGTGGGCAGTCTCTTTCCTGTGGCTCCCGCCAGAAGGAATGGGGGAAGCAGGGCAGGCAGGCTTGGGGCTGGTTGCTCTGAATGAATTTGGCAGGCTCTAGGACATAGATGCTGTCCCTGGTTGTCTGATGCCTGGCCTTAGGGTGCTTAGGACAGATTCACAGCGGCCCAAGATGTGAGAGCCTGATGAAGGAGGTGTTTGGGGGTGTGCGCTCGGGATCGATTGCTTTGTATTTGAAACTGTGGCCAGGGGAGGAGGAATACACCAACATTTTAACTAATTTAAATAATCCCATGTTGGACATCTCTGTATATATTGCCTTTTCCATATTTATAATCATTTTCTTTAGTTAGAGTGAATTACCCATAGTAATTTAAGGCTCTCTATACATATTACCAAAAAGCTTTATAAAAAGTTTGTACCAATTCTTGGCATTCTGGTCTTTTTTAAAACCCTGTGCTGTACTGTGTAGACCCCATACTTGTTTCATAAATGAAGGAAGCAGACAACCTAAGCAAATCAAAATGAAACTCTGCCAGTTTAAATTTTATGCATTTTCATCTTGGAAAAAACCGCCTTCATGTGTGCTTCAATTTGCTTGAAAAGTATGAAAGAATAAAACCTTACACAAAACAAGGCATTAATATTATATAACAGCTGTATTTAAATGGGTGTTTCTTATATTTACAAAGGTGGATGTTCTGGTGAAGGGTTGCAGATGTGTTAACTTTAGTGAAGGACAGACTCATACAGCTTTCGTACTGGGACGGACCTTGAGGCTCTGTTTGGTGCACATCACCAGCACAGGGCAGAAGGGTTGAAATGTAAGGGTGGGTGACATGTTCCTGGTGCGTGGACTTTCAAGAGTGCTTCCCATGTGCCATATCACTTTAATATATAAAATTTCACGTTACTGTTTCTATTTTACAAATAAAGAAACTTGGAGAAGTTAAATACCTTTCCCAAGGTTGCAGCAACAGTCTGATTCCCACATCTGCACTTCCCATGCCTCCCCATCTATAAAAACGGGGAAAACTGCACAGAGAGGTGACGTGACTTGCATCGGGCAGAGACGGGTCTCGAATCCAGCACTCCATGCACTTCCAGGCTTGGACCTCTCAGGGGAGACAGTTCAGCCATGGTGAACGAGATTTAGCAAAGGGAGTCTTCACAGGTATTTGGAGTCACTAAGTGACACTGATGGTGTTGGATTGTGGCGGTTAGGTCTTATGTTCCTTACCCAGTTTGGGAGGTAAAGTCAACCTGACGAAACTTCTGAAAGACCTTCAAGATGATGAAGGACTTTGTCAAGTAGAGGATATCTCAGGGAGGCAACGCTGAGAAGCTGAGCCATTAAAAGTGCAGTCTCCAGTCCAAGAGATCTGGACTCAAACCCCAGCCCTGCCACATGCTAACAACAGGACCCTGGACAAGTTACTTAAAGCTCTTTGTGTCTCAGTTTTCCCAACTTAGAAATTAGTATCTTAATGGTGTCTAAGGCACGAGGGTTTCAGGAGGATTAAATGTACAATCAGACAAGTGCTAGATTTTAAAGATGTTTTAACTGGATCCAGTCCTTTCTTTATCTTCTTAGTGAACTTTACCTCTGTGCTAAATTTGTCTGCCACTTTTCTGCTGGTCACTCCCTGCCTGAACGCCATGACTCTGTGTTCTGTTCAGCTGACCAAATGGAACATAACTGTTCTGATTCCAAATGCTGTACTTGGAGCAGTGTGTTTTAGTTGGAAGTTTTAAAGCAGGTCGGTATGGTAGATTTCCAATTTGCCAATCTCCCATGCAGTGGGTAGGGGCCAGGGGACCACTTCTGGCACATGAATTGTGAGTGGAAGTGGCATTTATGCTCTTGGATCTGAGCAGTTAGGAGCCAGTTAGGTGCCTCCCTTGTTGAGGAAAAGCCACATGTTCCAGGTGTAGCTACAAGAAAGACAAAGCCTATCCTGGCTATAATGGACTTGAAGCGAGCAAAAAAAAAAAAAAAAAAAAAAAAAATCTTTCTATGTCAAGTCACTGAGAATTTGAGTTTTATTTGCTCCTAAAAAAAGATCAGGCAAGTTGTTCTTAAAGTGTGGCCCAAGGACCCATAGGTGTTCCTAAGACAGTTTTCTGTGGTTTGCCAGGTGAAAACTATTTTCATAATAGTGTCATTCTCATTCTCTCATGATCATATGGCAGAGTTTTCCAGATGTTCTATGATGTGTGATAATGTCATTGCTTTTACAGCTCATAGAATGTGTCCTTGTGTATTCTTGTGTTAAAAAGACTTTTTTTTATTTCTAATATGGTAAATATTGATGTATGTAACTCATAGAAACAAATTCTGAGAGTCCTCAAGAAGTTTTAAGAACGTAAAAAGATCTTGAGACCAAAATATTTGAGAACCATTGGATTAGACTACCTTGCCTAATACAGAAATTATATGGGAAATTTAGAGTGGGATGTGGCAATCCCAACCTCTTTTACTTTAAAATTAATTTTTAAAGCTTTCTTTTTGAGAGAGGCACAGAATAAAAAAGGAAAGCATTTTAATTCAATAATTTTTTTTTGGCAGGTGGTACTGAAAGAGTTTAAGAATTGATGGAATAAACGGAAGATAGATGCAGAATTTGAAAGCCTGGATCACAGAAAACTTAATGATACATAGCAGAAGGAATTGTACTGCAGGCACATTTTATTGCTGAGTATGTTAGTCAAATGTTGGTTGATAATTTCTACCCATAACATTAGCAAGAATTTTAGTGAAGAAACTATGCAGAAGGCAGATAAGTGCAGGATATTGGCTGTGCTCTGTTTTTTCTAATTAACATTAAAGGGATTAAAATTTTAAAACACCTGTTTTCTCCTATATCTTTTATATATTATTAATAATTGTTATTAATCCCTCTAACCTATAAAAAAGAATTTCCGTTATAACCTCTATTTTGTGGCTGAAACTGACATTTACTATCAGAATCAGAATTCTAACTTAAGATTTTTTTTTACTACAATATCCTTCCTTTTTCCATAATTCCAAACTGAACCGAGATGAAATTTTCATGGACTGGGGCCATGGTCATGGGGATTTTTATGGCATTCTGTTTTTCAATAGTTGCCTCTGAAATGCAATTTCTGCCTCAATATTCCTTAGTGAAAGGTTTGGACGGAGATTTTTTTTGCTCATTACTCTTTCTTCAGATTCAATTCAAACATCTTCAGTGGTTTCTAATTGCCTGCAACTATTTAAAGCTCTTCTTCATTCTTTCAGTCACCAAATATTTATTGAGTTCCTATCACCTCGGAGATGCTGTCCTGTGCTGGGGATATGGTAGTGAACAAAATCCACAAGCATCCCTGCCCTGGAGCGTATGTCACAGAGGAAGCTGAGAGTCAACAAGATAAATATGTAAAATACATATGTTAAACAGTGGTAAGAGCTAAGGAAAAACATAAATCAAAGAAGGGGACCTGTGGGAGTCAGGGGAGGGTGCCATTCTAGACGGGGTGGCAGGAGGAGGCCTCCATGGGAAGGTGACATGTAAGAAAAGGCATGGGAAGTGTGGGAGCTGTGTGGATATTCAGAGGGAAAGGCTCCAGGAAAGAGTGGATGAAAAGTACCAAGGCCTTGTGGTGGGAGCGGCAGGGAAAACAAGGAGGACACCTGAGGCTAAATGAATGGAAGCTTGTACGTTCAGAGCAGGGATCTGGGGCTTTCCCACTAGCAGGGTGGGTGCTCCTCTAGTGTTTTGAGTTGAAGAAACCCATGATCTGACTTGCATTTTCACAGAATCACTCTGGCTTCTGTGTTGGGCATCCTGTGTGCAGGGGGGGCGGGGAGTGGCAGGGATACCTGGTGGGCAGAGATTGAAGAAACTCAGCTGAGAGGTGATAGGGCTCTGTCCAGAGTCGTGGCAGCCAAGGAAATGAGCAGTGGTCAAATTTGGGTTGTATTTTGAAAGTACAGTCAATGGGGTTTTCTAATAGTTGTTTGTGGGATTGTAAGAAAGAAAGGAGTCAAGGATGACGCTAAGGTTTTTGGCCTGAGCATGTGGAAGGAAATCGACTTGTATGGGGAAAGGTGGAGAAGAAGTAGGCTTGGCAGAGAATGCCAGAAACTCAGCTTTAGTGCTTGCTATAGACTGAATGTTTGTGTCCCCCCCAAATTCCTATGTTGAAATCCTAACGCCCATTGGGATGGTAGCAGGAGACGGGGCCTTTGGGAGGTGATTAGGTCGTGAGAGTAGAACCTCATGAATGGGCTTAGTGCCCTTGGAGAGGGCCTTGGGGAGACCCTCTGCCCCCTCTACCATGTGAGGACACAGCAAGAGGCACCATCCACGAGGAAGTGGGCCCTCAGCAGGCACCGAGTGTACTGGTGCCTTGATATTGGACTTCTCAGCCCACAGAACTGTGAGAAACAAACTTCTATTTTTTATCAGCCACCTAGTCTATTGTAGTCTGTTATAGAATCCCAAACAGCCTAAGATAATACTCCTAATTTTGTGATGCTTATCAGGTTTCTAAGTGTAGATGGTATGCAGGCAATTGGATATACAAGTCTGGAGTTCAGGGTATGCACTGGAAACATACATTTGGAGTCATCAGAATAAAAATGGTATTTAAAGCCATGAGAGTGGATAACATCATAAAAGATTGAGTGTGAATAGAAAATGGATATGATTCAAGGATTGTGTTGCATTATTTGCATTTGAAAGAGGATGAGCTAGAGAAAAGAAATGAGTCTAAGAAGGAGAAGGCAGTAAGGTAAGAGTTCAACTGTCTTTCTCATAGTCTTACCACCCATCTACTCCTCCATGGTTCCATGTGATCCAGCCACATGATTCAAATTGGTCACAGCTTCTCCTGTCTCCATAGCCTCACTAATGCAATGTTCTTTGTGTGGCATGATGCCAACCAAATCCTTTCTGTCATGACTTTGTCCTGGCCCATCTTCAAGGACAATTTTCAATGCCTTTCTTATATCCCCAAATTTCTCCATTTTCCTTGTACCCATTACTGCATTTTTAAAAAATTTATTTATTTTTATTGATACGCATTAGATGTACATGTTTTTGAGGTACATGTGGTAATTCGATACGTTCATATAAATAAGTCAAGGTAATTGAAATATCTATCACCTTAATTTATCTCTTGTTTTTAGTAGGAATATTCAAATTATTCTTTTCTAGCTATTTTGAAATGTACAATTGATTAATGGTGACTACAGTTAACATTAATCGATTGTACATTGCATTACAGCATTTTAAAAATAACTCATGAATAGCAATTTCGCATGCCTTTGTGTATCTATTTGTTACTTCTCTAAATTGTAAGCATTTTGTAGGTAACAGCCATGACACCTTGCAGAATGCCTTGCCTACTTATTGAGCAAAATTGCATTTTGTTGAGTAGTCACTGGGCAGATGTGGACAGGAAGAAGACGTGAAGAAGCACTGGATATCTTATACTAAATAATAACCTCATTTGGACCAAAAAATTCTGAGTTGCTGTGGGAACAAAGAGATTTGTCATTACATTCCTATAATAATAGACACTATAAACACATGAATCACTACTTAGTGATTTACTTTACCTGCTGTAGAATCACTGCTTAGTGATTCGTCTGCTTTTTGTATAAGATGGACCCCACTACTGTACTGTCTTTTGATTTTAAAATTCTCCTTAAAAGAGGGTAATTGAAAGAGAATAAAAAAACAAAACACCCAAAAACAGATATGATACAGGAATATAATAATATTATTACATACAGGAGACACAATCTAGTTATCCTTGGAAAAATACTTTGCTAATCTATTTCTAGCATGAAATAATAAGTGAATAAACACATGACTTGTTATCCAAAATTCGGTTTACAGATACACATTTGCCTCGTTTGCCCTCTAGTTTGGTGGCAAACCTCTCTTCTTCTCACTGTGTTGCCCAGGGCTACTTTCGACATTTACTTTACCTGCGGTAGCACCACTGGGCTTCCCAGCTCCATTTATTCATTATTTGCAGTCCACCATTCATGGGCACGCAGCACGAATGAGTGATACCTTGGAGTTGTGCAATGCAACAGGCCATCTGTTTGGCTTCTGAAGGCATTTGAGTGCATAACCTTTGTTTAAGTAAATAAATTATACAAAATTCTTTTAATTTTTTTATGAAGTCCTCCCATTGCCCAGTAAATAATGTACTTTAAATGTTTCCAGGTTAGGAAAACCACTAGAAATGAGAAATAGGAAGATTCTGACCAGATATATGCAGGCTCAAAACAAATAAATAAAAACGGGGCAAATACTATAAAACTTCAAAAAAAAGCTTATTCAGGAATAAAAGTTTTTAGTTTTGATCTTCATTATTGACTTGCTTGATTTCGTTGTTTCGACTTTAGGTTCTTTCTTGCCCTGGAGACTCAATGATTTTATGTCTAGTGGTTCATAAGTCACAAGATATCTGGAATTAGGTGGTAAGTATTTTTCTTTTGTTAGTGCAAGCCTATAAAACCTCAGCAGTTTGTATTTTAAGGCAATCAAAACTAAATGGAGTCTTGCATAATTTGCTCCTTCTTCCTAATGTTTCCATAAAAACAACATACTATAGACAACCCCTGAAAATGTGAGACCTTTTTCCTTCTGAATGTAAATGGAATGAAAATTAGATTGATAACAATCTCCTTACATGAACACACACACACGCACATACACACACACGTTAATATATATATATATTTAAACATATGAAAAATACTACCTTTGGCTTCACTTGCATACTATAAAATGATAAGAAATTTGGGGAATATTTGGAGTAATTACTTTTTTTAAAGATGAAACACCAACAGAAAAATTTTTGAATAACTTGAGCTTTTATGGGACCAAACTAATGACAGATAGTTACTATTGTGTAAACTCCCTTCGAAATATCTCTGAAAATGAAAGGGATGGAAGATAAGACCAGTGAAGCCTCAGAACTTTTTATTAAATCACCCATCTTTTCATTTCTCTATCTTAAGAATAGTCAGCCTTTTTGCTGCTAGCACAAAATGACCCATGCAATGTGTGCAATGGCTTTTCTTATCCTTTTATTATAAAAAATATCTCTTCTACCTTTTCACCTTCTGGGGGGGCTTTTGGCCCTAGAACTTCTAGAAAACTTGAAAAAAAAATACCTGAGGGAACAATGGAGGCTGACTTGGCAGATCTGGCCATGGCTTGGGTGACAGGCTCTGACACTGAGTTAAGGAATATTATTTTGATGGGAGATATTATTTTTAGAACCAGACATGGTGCTTTAGAAGAGATGGAAACAGACAGCGTCTTTCTCCTAAAGTGCCGGCACTTTGATTTGGCCAGGACAGCATTTGTGGGAATGGGGCCTAGAGAATGTCACTGGCAGGACAATCAGCCTAATGAGGCTCCCGGCAGCAGCGGGGCTTTCAGAAGCTGGTTGAAGATGAAGATAGAGGGTACTTAGGGTAGGAGATTATTCTAAACATAGGGAGGTAGCCCAAAATAAGGCGTAGAGAGCTGGGGAACCTAACAGAAGTTGCTCTAGGGAAATAAAAAAGACTGAGGAGAAGGTCAGGTGTGACTACATATGAAAGAAAATAAGAACAAAGGTAAAAGTGAGAAAGGATTTAAAGAGACTGACAGCTGGAGGGGAAGGCCGGATGGGATGGAATGACAGGAAAATAAATGGCAGATCCTGATAGAACCACTACTGCTTGGTGCATTCTGTCTATGTTTCCCAGAGTTTAGTGTTAGGCAGAGAAGGGATAACATAAATTAGGTTAACCCACATGTTCTTAGTAGTAAGCTCAGTAGTTGCTTAGATAGTAAGCAAAACAAGAACTAAGAAGTCTTTAGCTACAAATGAAGTGACTGGTCAGGGGAACATTAGGATTGTCTTCTAAGATACAAATTCTATATTATGAAGATTGAGAGGAGGATCCTTGTAGAAATGACCAGATTCACTAGAATAAACTCAATTCATTTATGGGTTAAATACCTGAAATATACACTAGTGAGAAAAAGGTTATTTATGAACTTGTCAAAGTAAAAACATTATTGGAATAATGATGAAGATTTTCCCATTTGTATTGTGGAGAGTCATTGTTACTAGTACCTTGGAAAGGTCGCCAAAAGGCTAAATGTGGAAGAAATTTGGAGAAAGGTATGATTTTAGGTGTGATAGGTACATGTAAGATTTGACTATTAAGAGAGAAATTGATAAAATTCGATCATCTGTCGATAATAGAAATAATAATGCAAACAGGACTTAATTGGATTAATTTAAGCATTCAAATTGGCACAGAATAATTAGAGAATACTTTCTAAAATGAATAAATTCACCATAATTTCATACATTAACCAGAAGAATTTAAAATTAACTAAAATGTGACCTTATAAAGGCCTAAAAATCACATTATTCCATTTTTTAAATTATAATGGGTAGAAATAACCCTTGTTTAAATAGATAATGGCGCTAGAAGATATAAGGCCGGTGGAGCCAACAGGCATCCTTTTAATTACATAATACCCATTTAAGTACATTGGACTATTTGTATTTGCAATGTGTTGAAACGACTCCATGTTATGTTTGTAAACTCCTTGACATTAAATAGTGTTTTCCCTTCCCCCTTCATTTTAGAAATGTTTCTAACAAAATTTCGGATTAAAAAAGTATAATTTAATACAATTTTTTTTTTTTCAGACACAGTCTTGCTCTGTTGCTCTGTGTAGAGTGCCGTGGCGTCATCATAGCTCACCACAACCTCAAACTCCTAGGCTCAAGTGATCCTCCTGCCTCAACATCCTGAGTAGCTGGGACTACAGGCCATGCGCTACTGCGCCTGGCTAATTTTTTCTACTTTTTTTTTTGGTAGCGACAGGGTTTCACTCTTGCTTAGGCTGGTCTCTAACTCCTGACCTTAAGTGATTCTCTCAACTGGCCTCCCTGAGTGCTAGGGTTAAAAGTATGAGCTACCGTGCCTGGCCTTAATACTAAATTTTAAAGGTGAAACCTTCATACTTAAGCTGATAAAATGTTTAATATTTGTATGCTATTCCATTAAGATATGGAAGAGAAAATATTCTTTATATACTTCAGAATACAATAGAAGACTATACAATAATGACTATACAATACAATACAATAATGACTATACTCTATAATGTGAAATTTTCAACATGATTAACTTTTAGGTGAATAAACATTTATTATAACAAATTAATGTAAGTAATTATTGATCTCTATTCTAAGTAGGTTTTAGTCATTAAATTGTTACTGTTGCTCTGAAGAAACTGGAGGCTCGAATGATGTTCACTGGAGCTGCTACTGAAGGGTGAAACATTTTTATTCTCCCCAATGTCCCCAGAGCAACTCTAGCCATGTCCCGAGCTCACAAGTCCCATTTTCCTTAATTCAGACTGTATGTGACTGACCTTATTGGACCCCTGTTATCCAAAGTTGGAAGCTAATCCATCCAACTCTTCTCGTATCTATTGATGGCACCACCTCAGATGGCATGAAAGACTGGGTCAACTTTAATCTTCGAAAAATTTCAGAGAAAAAAAGCAAAGAGAGATGAGAAAGAATGGAGAGGATGGTGATTAGCAGAAGTTCCTGCCCTGCTAATTCCAGCTCTTCCACCCCATGTAAAGTAGCTCCACGTAGCCCTGTCCTTTTGCTCAGCTTTCCTTCTGTTCATTGCACTTGCCACCACCTGATATTGTTCTATATGTGTCGGTTCATTCATTTAGTGTTGTCTCCTCCTTCACTAGAAAGTATAGAACTTCGCCTTGTTCAGCGTTGTATGTGTAGCGCCTAAAGCAGTTCTGGCACTTTGAATGTTTTCTGAATAAATGTAGGAGTGAGTGATTTGGACATCTAACGTGAGATCTTAGAGTGAAATGATGACCTCCAAGCTCTTAGTTTAAGGTCTTAAATACCTTGTTGGGGAGAGGATTAAAACCTTGTTTCAAAAATGCAGAATATCCCTTTTTTCTGCCTAGTAAAGTATCTCATAATATTATTTATATGCTATTAAATAATAGATGCTCAAACATATTAATGTATTTGAATGAACTTACTGAAGATAAAAATTGAAAGAAACAATAAAAGGTGATCAAGAGGGAAACAGAAAGAAAAGAAGACAATTATTTGTGTGAGGCCGAAGGAACCGTGGTTGGGGGAGAAGCTGATGGGTGGGGGCTGCAATGCGTTTCCAGCTCCAGGAAAGTCTGGGCTGAGACTATCCTCAGGCACAAGTATCTGCCACCCCTTCAAATCAAAGCTCTTTAAATCTGTGTTTCATGTCTACTTGGAAGCCAGGTCGAGGATTCTGTGAGTGAAGGACTGAGAAGAAGGTGTGATGTTGGGGTGCAACCTCTGTAACCCTCCACCACAGCTCTGGCCCTGGACTTGCCTCCCACAAATCGTGGGCTCTGAGGACACTTCCACCTCTGAAGGCAGCTTGCCATGGATACTGGGTGGTTACCTGAGCAGGCCTCTTGGTCTTCTCACCTCCTCCCCTTGCTTCCCTACTTTTCATTCCAAGTAGCTTCTCGAAATTTCTGCCAACCACAAACCATGCTCTCTCTGTCTCGTTATCTTCCCAGTGATGTGGGGCCTACCACCAGTTGGGTCACCAAGCAGCTGTCTGGGTTCTTTTCATCTTCACTCTTTAATCTAGGAATACCTTTAGTTAAGAGATGTGGAAAATGAGTTAACTGCAAATATTTAGGGGTAAGTTTCAGGAGCATTAGTAAAGAATATTATTAAGTGTGGATATGTGCTAGGTAGTATGTTCTCAGTAGACAAAGAAGGAACCTAACCATGTATCAGTCATTGGGATTAGCAGGTGACTCACATGATCTCATTTTGTCCTCATGACACCGACATGGGAGCAGCATCACCATGCCATACACGAGGCAACTGAGGTTTAGTAAAGAACTTTCTCGAAGTTATGGTGCTGGTACTTGAAAGAATCGAGATTTAACTGAGTCCATGGTCTGGTCACTACCGAGGTTGCCTCAGTGTGGATTTACTCCCAGTGGCAGAAAGAATGGATATAGATGGATGTAAAAGAAGGAAGCATATTGTTGAGGAATTGGTACAGCTGGTGCTCATAGTTACACAATGGGGTAAAGAATTGCATGACAGGGATGCATCCCTTGCTTGTTTGTCCAGTAGTTTCCATACCACACCCTAGAATCATTTCTACATTCTCAAATATTGGGTGCCCATCATGAGTCAGGCACAATACCTGACGTGGAGGTACAGTGGGGAAGAAAACAGAGCTGCTGACTTTATGCAGCCTATAACCTCAGCCCTGCCACTCTTTTGGTCTTGCCAAGAATCAAGTTCTTGCCTTTATGTGGTCTACACATAGCTTTACCCTAAAAGGCTCTTGGCCACTTCTACTTCTCCATCTGACTTGCTTTTCTCCCATTTTCCCTCCTACATCTGGCTGGCTTCTGCTACTCACCAAGGCAGCTCGCTCGCCTGTGGTCCTGTGGGAAGCTCTAGGCAGGGACACATAAGGAGTTCATGGGTCTTAAGGGCAGCTGCCTTCATGGGTCCTTCCTGCATAAAAAAGTATCAAGATGAATATATTAGTATTACATATTAAAACATTTTCTTTGATCTAAAAAATTTTTCTTCTGCTTTTAAAATAAATTAAAACATTTTTGTGGACCCCCAAAAGTATTGAGGGCCTTAGGTCCTATATCTGCTGTGCCTAATAGATACATTGGTTGTGGGTCTAGTCACCATCTGGCAAAAAGTGACTACAGCATCACCAGAAAGTCAGACAAAATTAGGCAAGAAATGTCCTCCTTGCTTTATTGTGCTCTGTCTGTTTGTGACTTCTGGGAGTTTAAGACTTCTGCCCTTTTGCTTTGACTGCTATAATCATCACTCAGTTGTCACTTGGTAACTGCCTAATTACATTATTTGGCAATAAGTGAAGTTTTTAAAGTGACAAACTCTTCCAAACAGCTGTGATTGGATTTGTTTTTGGTACTTTATTTAATTTACAATTGCATTTGTAAAATCATAATTAGTCTAATTTATTTAATGACCCCCATTGCAGGCTGTAGAATATTTTCTGAGGCTGTTTTTAATTACACATGAATCAACATCATAATTTCAGAAGGGTTTGAGTGAAGTAGGCATTCACTTGATTCCCACCGTTGGTTTTCAGCTAAGGATTTAGTAATTTTGCCCCCATAGTAAAAAGGTTCTTAATAAATACAAAATGTTTTTCTGAAAGGTTGAATTCATCTAGTAATTCAGTGATACACCTTTCTCTTCTAAAGTTTTAGAATCTAGTTCCTGACCTTTTCTATTCTGTGCCCAGGATAAATGCATTTCTTTGGATAAAGTTAATGATGTTATAACTGATCCTGAACAAAAGGTTAAGTTCTTATAAGGACCACAATTGAATTTTTGGTTAATTTGCTAAAAGTTTTTTCATCTATGTTTTTGTTTTTCCTCTAAATTCAAGTGTGTCTCTTAGTTAGCCTTACCCTACAGAGAAATCGTATTGTTTTTCACTCTTTTAGGGAGATGATGGTGGTGACATTCAGAAGAATCTGAGTAGGGAAGAGTGAAGCTTCATTGTTTTTTTTCTACTTTGCTAACAACTCAGTGTTCTGAAAAGTCTGGATTGTTCTTTGAAAAGTTTGTGTGCTTAGTGCAATGTTGTCCAATTGGCCAATCCACTAGGTCTGGGGAAATGTCCTAGGAGCTTGGCAGGAAGAAGTTCTCAAGAGAGCCTGAATGCTGCCAATTTCGAATTGGCCAAGACATATTACAAGGACAACCTTCTCTCCGAGCAACCTGGCATTTCCACTCCAATTGGAATCTGCAACATGAAGATGCACAGGGGAGGAAGATTAGACAAACCTTTTCGGATTTCTGGTCCAGGTGAACCTTTCATTTATCTGGTCTGCTTTACTCTGCCTTTGATCACTGCCCATTTTCAATATGAGGGAGCCGTCATCCACAGCCAAGGTGAAGGCAGGGTGACTGAACGGATCTGTTTTTGAACATATACACAAGGCATTGAACCTGCCTGAACAGTTCAAACTGTTGCTAATAAAATGTTGGATCTGCTGTGTGAGGCAGCCTGCCTGTCACATTGGCCCTTGCTCAAGTGGCTGCCACCTCGATGCACGTTTGGGAAATGGTGACGGCTGTGCTCTTTGCTTGGCCGCTTCCATTTTTGAAAACGTGGGGTAGATGGCAGTTGCCCCACAGGTCCCTTCACTGTGAATCTTCTTTTCCAGCCACGGCCAAGAGTAAACACTCCCAACAGAATTGAGTAACAGTCATTCAGGGCCTACCTCAAATAGGTTTAATTTTCTTTTACAAAAAAGATCTCAGGGGAGAGGGGGAGAAGGGAAGGGGTACATGGAAACACAAAGAGTGCAGTGCGCACCATCCGGGAGTTGGACACGCCTGAAGCTCGGACTTGGGGGGCAAGGGGGGGCAAGGGCAGCATACGTAACCTAAACATCTGTACCCCCATAATATGCTGAAATAATAAAAAAAAAGATCTCAGGAAATTAAAAAAAGAAGGCATTTGCCTAATTGGAATTTCTATACAATATTTTTTGTTGTTCTTAAAATAACACTTATTTTATGTGATTTTGACATAGCCACTTGTGATAGTTTAAGTAAGTGAGACAAAAATATAAAATATCCAATTACACCAAGAAAAATTTGCCACCTAAAGTTTATCTTCAGGGTATGGCTGGGGAGGGATTAGAAGGCATAGACTCTATATATGCCCCTTCGGCCAGTCTGACCTCATTCTGTCTTTTAGGCATTGTCAATGGTATCATCTCTGAAAACAAAGCCTCGCTGCAGATTATGTAAGAGGGCCCCTTAAGTGTGGGTTAATTTTCCGAGTCTCTGGAATGCTGGTTTCCTTTGCCACCATGCTCCTGAGTCCCCATTATTCAAAGTGCTTCCGGAATTTTGCTTATGCCCTGTGGCTCTTATCAGAGCGGTCCCTGTCCTGTTTTGTGCAGACAGCACAGAAGGGGAGCTGAGAAGACTCAGGAGCAAGCCCCACCACAACCCCAAGTTCTCACCTTTGCCCATGTTCCTACAGCCTGAAAGCCATGCTTTGAAAACGTCACCTGCCTGGGCCTTTTCAGTTTCTTTTACAATCTCACTATTGTAAATCCCTAGGCCACCACAGAAATTTGAGTCTGACGGGGCCTAAGCAGGTGAAGTCTGTATCAGATGACTGGAGATGGAAGTGGGGATTTTGCGTATTGCTCCTAGCAGGTCCCATTACTCTGTTGCCAGCCATGCAACTCTACTTTTTTAGTGTGGAGTGCCTTGGACGAAGATCTTCTCACATGTCATGAGTAATGAATGAGTAAGTGAAAGAAGAATCCCAAGGGACTTGCACCTATCCACTTACATGCCTTTGATGAGTACCAGGAGACTTCCCCAGATTGTCCCACGGTTGTCCATTCTGGTGTTTTATTGCACAAACCATCCATTTCCATCAGTACCTATTTTTTTGCTCCTCCTGGGTGCCAGACATTGTGTTACAAAGTGAACTGACAGGCCAGTAATTCAGTGTCTTGGATAACAGCAATCAGCTTGAAGAGATGGGGAGTAGCAATTCCAACAGCAGGTGGAAAGTGCTTTCTTAGAGACATCACAGGCTGGTGGGAATACAGAAAGAGAAGCTGGCCCGAATAAAGGGTTAGAAGAGATGTGTCCCTATAAACTGAAAAATTAGCATAGTAAAGAAAGAGGTAGTAGAAGGAAGAGAGAGATTGGCATTTTTGGAGACACAGAGACTTGAAGTATGAAGAATTCAAAGTAAATTAACAAGTTCTTCATTGTATCCAAATCAAATATCTGCTGTTTACTAGAGCCCATTTCCTTTCGTTGGATAATCTTTGGAGATGAAGACGAATTGATCAACTTTCCCATGTGACACTTTCTAATTTTTGTGATAAGTTCTGGGCTCCACACTTCAAGAGGGAGATGGGAATAATGACTTTTGCTTAGAAGAAAGAAAACAATTTGTGAGAGAAATTAAAATTAGGTCCTAAAGTAAATGCCTGAAGGAGTTGGTGTATTTGGCTTGAAGAAATGACAACTCAAGGAGCTTCAAATCTTTGAAGGATTATTGTTCAGAAGATGGATTAGTCCGAGGTTGACAATTCCTCATGGTGCCACCATGTTTCCTAGCAGACGTCAATAATTAACCGAGGCCTTTGTTCCCTTAGAGCACCAGGTGCAGCCTCAGCATGCTGCTCTCAGCAGTTAATTCTATGAAGTACTTCAGATTAAAGTTCTTTGCCATTCTCAGATTGGATAGCCCCTGTGTGCTCCCAGGGCTACAGTGGAGACCAATGGGTAAAAGATAGAGGGATTCAGCCTTAAAAACTGTCAGAGTTGATGAATGATGGAATAGGTTGTTCCAAGGGGTAGGGAATTTTCTAACATGAAAGGTTTTCAAAGACATACATTGAAAAAGACTTAATATGTTAAATTTTATGATCACTCCACTCTCCCATCCCAGCCTTGTGATGAGAAGGGCCAGACAGATGCTGTCTCTGAGAAGTAGGCAGGTCAGAAATACTCCAGGTCTAGGAATGACAGTGGTCTTCTTTGGGCACAACAGCAGCACTCTGGTTGAGCTCTGGGGTGGAAGATGCACCAAGAAAGGCTGGACTTCAAGCAGAGGGTTTCAGTCTTGCCGCAGTGTTTCATGCGGCACAGAAAGAAAGGGTACCACTTTTGCAGGGACTACCGGTGGCTTGAAATATTGGGATGTCGGGGGCAACTGAGACAGGCAGGAGAGTAGTGACTTCCACCCCTTAAACCTCCTAAACTCTAAAGTGATCCTGGGAGAGAAAAGGCACTTCAGTAAGTGACAGAATTTTCTGCCAGCCCAATAGGCAGGAGGCTCAAAGTCAGATTTTATTTTACTTAGTTAAAAAAAATAAAAAAGATTTCTTCCACATGTACTTGTGTTTGGGGGCTGAGGTTTGTACCTACTACAATATGACTAATAATCTTTGGCTAGCAAGTCATTGAGGAGTTTCAAATATTGAGACCAGGCTGGACTAGTTAAATTGTAAAGTCATTCTCAATTCTGAGATGGTATAATTTTTTTGATTCCTGGAATCATTATCAAAAGTTTTCTTTACTCTTACTTAAACAGAACAACTCTAATTCCTTTCACTCTATCTCACATGATATCCAAGACATCTTCATCCACCTTTTTGCATATGACTGTAAGCTTTTACAATAATTTCAAATTCTTTTAAATGTGTGTTTCTTCCAATCTGATAAAGTTAAGTGTGGTCTCAATTTCTGCATCTGTGAAATGCAGCAATTAGTAACACTTGTGCAGGAACAGATTCACTGTGAAATGAATGAAGTTTCATCTTTGGGCTCCTCTTACCTTCTCTGGGCCTCTGAGCAGAGTTGCCAGGTTTGGCAAATAAAAATATACAGGATACCCAGTTAAATTTGAACATCAGATAATAAAAAATTCTGTTTTTAGTATAAATATGTCCCAAGTTTTTCATGAGACATAATTATACTAAAAATTATTCATTGTTTATCTGAAATTTGAATTTAATTGGAATTCCTAATTTTTATTTACTTAGGAGGTACACTACTAATAGTGCACGAGTAATTTTGCTCTAAATGCTTCTCAAAGAGGGAGCCTAGATTGGATAAACTCTATGTCCCTCAAAACCTGGATTCTGTTCTATACAGTTCACAGTTTTTTATCATGATTAACTTAAAGCACCTACATTACCATTATTAAAACTATTGTGGTTATTGCTGTTATTTTATTAGAAATACACCTTGCTAGAGAAGGGCCACAGCATTTTATGGCCTTGGCTGACATATTTAGCTTATGATGAGCCAAGACCAGCAGCTCTTGTTTTTCCTGACTCATGTTTAATTACTTTTTCCAGGATTGGAAATTCCATTTGATCAGGCCATCTCTATTCATAACATTTTAATTAATCTGTAGCATGTTCCTAACCATATTTCTCACCTGCTTCTTCCATCAGTAGATAAAGAGAATGCATGTAACCTAGAGTCAGAAACAAGATTCTCTCACTCATGCAGCGGCCTATGAAAATTTTATTGGGTCACTCACAGGAAGGGAAGTAGAAAGGAAAAGAACATTCCTTCAAGGCCAATTGCCTGTTTTCTTTCATAGCTCAATGCTTATTTTCATGATTTTTGAGTAGTCAAAGAAGTCTTTCTCCTTTCCCCTGTATTTTAACACACTAGTCATTTATGAAACCTACATCAGTTCACTTCATCCTAGGCAGTAGCTCCATGTCCATTCCTGAGAGCAAAAGTCTCTCTGGATGGCCACAGGGGCCCGTTTGTCACACAGGCATTAATACAACAGAACTCCATTTTAGCCAAACTAGTGTTTACCTAGATCATCCTCCATGCCCCCGAAACAACTTAGGTTCCCATCAAACCTGATGAATCCAGTGAATACTCGATAGGACGCTGCCAACCTGGAAGGAGGGGTTGGCCCTGTTTCACAGCATCTGGGTTATAAAGGGCCTTCACTGTGCTTGAGAAAAGAATATGTTTTCTTATCAGTTTCTTAAGGTTGCTTTGGCAAGCAACTAGGGAGTAGACTTGTAATATTTCTTACATACTATGCCTGAAATCGCTAACGCAAAATCAATTATCTCACCATCATTTTAAACACAGTGTGAGAAGTACAAGAGTTATACTAATGGTTCAGAGAATACAATTTGCCCCCGTGGAAGCGATGCTGCTTTATCACTGATAGTTGTCACCCTGTGCTTAACCTTGAACGATTTCCTTTCCCAACCAGTGTCCCAGTGCCATGGTGTCACTTGGTACTTTTGTTTCTGTAAGTCAGGTCTGCACTAGTTGAATACTTCAGGGCCAATAAAATCACTTGTTTGCCCAGTACACTCTCAGCTGAAGTTATCTCTACACCGGCCAGCCAGCATTTTGTTTATCATCAAATCCAGCACAAAGTAAGCTGTAGAGAAAGTGGAGGCTTGGTCCTCATTGCAAGATGCAAGGACCGTTTCCCATGGCCGAATGTTTTTCCAGTATCAAATCAGGCTGCTACTTCAGAACAGTCTAGGACAATGTGTGAGGATATATCCTGGATAAGTACTGAGAATTCAAATTTAGTCTCCATTTTTTCAAAGGGAGGCAGAGCACTAAGATTGTTGGTCCTTAGGGCTTTTACGAATGGTATTTATTACAGTAGCTGACATATTTTGAGGGCTTTCTATGTGCCAGGCTCAGCAATATGGAATTTACTGCATCATCTCATTAAATCCTCACCACCTGATGAGGTGTTAATATTATTTCCCCCATTATAAAAATGAGACACTTGGTGGTTAAAGAATTTCCTACAGTAATAAAGCTAGTTCATTGTGGAAAGTATGGTGAAAGGTCAAAATCGATTTGGTGGCTGGTGGCTTCCAGCGTCACCTAAATTAATCCAATCTTGGACCAGGTATGAGAGAGCCTGTACTCGAATCCTGGATCCACAGCTCAATTAGACCCTTTTGACTCCACTTCTTTGTTGGCAAAAGGGATCTCACAGCAGCGTCTATAACAAAGGGTTGTAAAGATATTTGCTTATTTAATTCTGACAAGTCTGTGAAACAGAAAATATTGTCCTCTTTCAGAGACCAGGAAGCCCAGGTACACGGAAGTTAGGTAGGTTTCCCAAAATGATGTAGAGAGTAAGTGGTAGAGCTGGGCTGTGAACCCAGGCATTCTGTACTTGGAACCACTGCTTTCAGTAGTGTAACCAAAGCACTTAGCACAGTGCCCTGTCACATGGCAAGCCATCAATAAATGTTTACCATTTAAGAATGTAACTCTGTACCAGACACTATGCCAGGCACTTTATATATATTATTTATACAAATTCTCATGAACCATCTAACAAGGTAAAAATGAACTCAATTTTGCATATTTGGACACTAAGTTATAGAGTAAATACTTTGCCCAAGGTTACATCTCTTGCCCAACATCATATTCCAAGTGGGTAACTATATTGAGACACAGATGTTTTGCCTCTCTGAACCACAAAACCTATGGTTTTGACCAGTCTGCTAGACTACAGATGCTATCTTTAGAAATAACAATACCAGATAGTGGCATGTTTTTATGCAAGCCTATTGTATTTTCTGTATCTAACAGCTCCCATGTAGTCTTTTTGATACTTATTTAGGTTAAGTTTCTGAAAAATTGTGGTAAAACGTGATCATGAAATTGATGGTGTTTTATTAAAACTCTTGTTTTCTTTCACCTCTCTGTTCCAATATATAAAGTCTCCACATTAGGTGTTTCCCATCTCACTGTGAGTATTGATGCTACAGGAACCATTTTGCATTCTAGGGCTCTGCTGCACCTCACTTTGGGGTGATATATCAGACAATCCGTCACAGCAAGATGCTAAATGCCAGATGTTACTTTGTTAGCTAGGATCATCCTTTGAACATCTGTCTCTAGTCCTGAAAGGGGAAATGCCCTAATGTGAAGGAAACATGGTTGTTTATAAGGAAGTGTCTGAGGTGTTAATTAGTCACCAACAGTGATCCAAAAAAAAAAAAAAAAAAGTTACTCCAAAGAAAACTGGCCTCATTCTGTAAACTCAATGATATTTTCATCAGGTGAGGACGGTGGGAGGGGAGTGCGTACTGCAAGGAAGAACTTATTTGCTGCCCTTCTCTTGCCTTTTTTCAATCCAGTGGCCACATGAGTTTTCCTAGGACCTTTTTCATTTTTTACTTAATCAAGTGAAGAATACTTAGAAAAGGCTTGTTATGGGGAAGTTGCTGTACTACTTACCATAAAAAACAGTTATCATAGGATCTTTGCCTTACGGGGTTACTATTAAACACAATTTGATCTACATGTCTTCACACGTTTGAAACTACTTTGACCCATTAGTTTATCCATTCATTAAAAATTTTGGTATTCAGTGCCTAGTACATCTTTAAAATTAACTAGAATCACGATAACACTGAAATAGATTTTTAAGAGTTTTGTCTTTAGTCCATTAAGCCTAGGGGTTAACCAGGGAGAACATTATCTTATATTAGTTTCCTATTTATGCTATAACAAATTATCACAAACCTAATGATGTAAAACAGCACAAATTTATTATCTTACAGTTATGGAAGTCAAAAGTCCAAAATTGGTTTCACTGGGCCAAAATCAAGGTGTCAGTCAGGCCATGTAACCTCTGTAGGCTTGAGTTGGGAAATCTGTTTTCTTGCTTTTGTCAGCTTCTAGAGGCCCACTGCTTTCCTTGGCTTATGGCCTCTTCTTCCATCTTCCAATTTTTGACAAATCTCTTTGACTCCATCTCTCTGCTTCCATCATCACATCTCCTGCCTTTCATGATTCTGATTCTCTTGTTTCTCTCATATGAGGACTCTTGAGACCCTTGTGAATATATTGGGTACAGCCAGACAATCCAGGATAATCCCCCTACCTCAGGACCCTTAATGTAATCACATCTGCAAAGTACCTTTTACTATGCGTATTAGTTCCCTAGGGTTACCCTAATGCAACACCTCTAACTTGGAGGCTTAAAGCAATGGAAACTTATTGTCTCATAGTTCTGGAGGCTAAATGTCTGAATTGGGGTATCGGTTAGTCCTTATTCCCTCTAAAGACTCCCGATGGAATCCTTCCTTTCCCTTCCTAGCTTCTGGAAGTGGCCACAACTCTGGGCATTCCTTGGCTTGCAACTGCACCACCAGTCTCTGCCTCTTGCTGTCACATGTGCTCTCCCTGTGTTTCCCCATTTTCACATGGTGGCCTCCTCTCCTTATGAAGACACAGTCAATACTGGATTAGGGCCCATCCTAACAACCTCATCTTAACTTGACAACATCTGCAAAGCTCCTATTTCTAAATAAGATCATGTTCACAGGTACCAGGAAGATAAAATTTCAACATATTTTTTGGAGGGACACAATTCAACCCATCATACCATGTAAAGTAACACCATGTGAGATAATCATCGGTTTCAGGGACTAGGACATAAACATTTTGGGGAGACCATTATTCAGTCTCCCACATATCCTAGATTACAGGTGATAAAATTAAGTACCACAGAGCATAAGTGGTTTGTCTGAGCTGTCTGGAATCCAGATCTGTGGACTTCCTGGCCTGCAACTTCTACCTGTGTAGGTAAGTGCTTAGCCCAGTGTCACATTAAAGAGTCTTTGGATGGAAATTCACAGAAATGTGTTAGAATCATTGATAATGACAAAGATTTAAATGCTTCAGTGACTATTTTTAGAGAATGCCATGGCCTACCTCTATGGCCTTGAGGAAATCACCTTTTAAATTTGACCTTAGTTACCTGAGCTTTGAATCAGGATTATCACACAAATCCAAAATGAAATTAGTTAATGACTAATTAAGGATCCTAACAAACCATATGATCACTGAGAGCCACAGAAGGCATAAGCAGTACTGATGTTAAAACCTGACTAGTAGACCACGGGTGTGGGTGTGTAATCAAACACATGAGCAAGGCAAAGTTATTGCTGGCTGGCCTAGAACCTTCCTCGGCATGTCAAAACACTTAAAAGTTAGCTGCTTCTCTTCAATGATAGAATTTAAAATCTAAAGCCTACATTCCTTCTTTAACACCAATTATTAAAGAAAAAAAATAGAACAGTTCAGTTATTTTAGCCCTTCCTGCATTTTTCTCTTAAAACTCTCAACAACCTAAGATGAATTTTTTCTTTTCTTCTTTTTTTAAAATTTTTTTCTTTAATTAATAAAGAATGTATGAAATACTTCAGCACATTCACACACTCCATTGTTAAACCCACAGTTTATCATGGAAAGTTGAAAAAAGTAAGATATAAATCTCCTAAAACCCCAGTTAGGTCAAGTGGTACTATATTTTAGAGAAAGAATCAGGAAAATCCCATATCTGTATCTCTAAATAGACTGAGGATTTGCTAATGCTCCGGGTTAATCATGATGAGAAAGGAATGATTGACTTTGCTGTTGCTGCTTAAAACACAGACAATAGGAAAAGTATGGAAATGCAAACTTGGTATTTTTTTGTCACTATATCCTGTATATGTGATGTAAGGTGCACACCGTTATTGAGGAGCCTATGCTTTCTTTTGAAAGGTTTATCTGTGCAAAGGGAGGGATCTATTGTACAGAGTCCTGCATGGACACCTGGACACTCGGGCATAACCCCACCCAGTTCTGCCCTCTCCTTTTTTCCCATTCCCTGTGAGACTTGGGGAATAAGTTGGCTTCTCTTGACCTAAGATTCCTTACCTATAAATGAGGGGTTGGGTAAGTCTTTAAGGAATCTATCATTCTGTGATGTTAAAGGAATAATCTCTTCATTCTCATTTGTAGCTATACTGGGGACATCTGTGGAAACTTTCACTTCTTTGTGTACAGTGGTTCACCGTAGCTTTGACACTGCTGCATGGGCCATAATAAGAAACATATGGTATGAGAAGTGTTGTTGGAAGAAAGTCTAAATCCTCTGAATGTACTCCAGGTGGAGCCCACCTTCTAAATGGTTTGTAGTAATAGGGAATATAATCATGAAAATCTGTAGAATTTCTTAAAGTGTGTTCTCTGGAAGATGAATTACAGAGGCTGAGTCAGTTATGATGGTGTTTTGCTGTAAATACACTCATCCCTAGTTATCCCAGGGGTTTGGTTCTACGGCTCCCTTGGATACCAAAATCCAAGGATGCTCAAGTCCCTGATATGAAATGACATAGTATGTGCATACAACCTATGAAATCCTCCCATATACTTTAAATAGTTTCTAGATTACTTATATTACCTAATACAATGCAAATACTATATAAATAGTCGTTATACTGTATTTTTTATTTATATTATTTTTGTTGTATTGTTATTTTTATTAGTTTTTTTCTTTTTGAATATTTTCAAAATGTTTCACAGAACCTGCTAATATGGAGGACCAATGATAGCAGAAAACTCTATTAACTTGTTACTCAATGTGTGATTCATTGACAAGCACTGGCATCTCTTAGGAACTGGATAGGGGCCCCAGCCCAGATCTACTGAATTAGAATTTGCATTTTAATGAATTGCCAGGTGATTCAGACCTATTAAAGTCTGAGAAGCACTTCCCTATTTACCACACTGCCATAAACAGAAGGCGTTTACTTATTTAATGCAATCAGAAATCCAGGAGTAAGTAGTTCTGGGTCAGTACCGCGTCTCAGTGACTGAATCAGAAACCCAGGCTTTTGCCCTTTTTCTGCTCCACTATCCTCAGTATGTAAGGCTTTGCCTTCATTCACTGGCCTTAGAATCAATCGCAAAGTGACTACTGCACCACTGATGTCTGGCCAAGAGGCAAGGGGAAGGGTGAAGGAAACCAGGAGAGGATAAAAGGTACTTTGTCTTAGCGAGGCCTTGCTTGTTTATTCTGGAAAAGCACTTGCCTCACAGAGTTCCAGCTCTTATTGCCCATAACTGTGCTGCATGGCCAAGGTTAGACACAAGGGAGGCTGAACTATAAAGCATTTAGTGTTCTCTACACAACAGAAGGCACAGGAAAAGTTGCTCTTGGGTGGCCAATCCACTGTCTCTGCCGTATTTGTTAATACGTGTGGATGGAGAAAAAAATGACCAATAAGTTTGAGAAATGAATCAAATAGGTTTCTTTTATATAGAACTTCTCAAAGTTTTTAATATGCCACGCTGTATTATAAATCTCCCAGAAGGGATTATAGTATATAGTGTTTCTACTTATCTGATCGCAGAATCCCTTTTTTTCAGGAAGGAATTGGTTTTCAGTAAAAACAGAAAAAAAAATCAAGTAACCAAAAAATTTGAAAAAAGTAGATTGATAATATTGTCCCTACCCAATTATTTGACTCTGCTGTTAGCGTACAGAAGCCAAGGGCAATATGTAATGGATTTGGCCCTCTGTGACCAGAGTTTGCCCAGGGGCCATAATTCATTGACCTGTGTTTTTTGAGTTAGGCACAATGAAAATAAGGTTAACAGTAATATATCTACAACAAAGTCTATTATTTAGATCATTAAATATGAAATTTTTGATTTTGAATCAAAAGTGCAGTTTATTACATCTCAAACAAGAAGTAGTACAGTTAATCAAAGTATGTGCCTAAACTATTGACACACTTTTGCCATCTTAACAGTATCTTTTTAACGCCAGCAGCAAAGAAGCCTGGAGAGCGAGTGGCAATGAAATCACGAAAGGTGTTTTCCAAAGCTTGGAGAGAATTGAAGATTTTTCCTTGCAAGAAGTGGTCCAAAGCCTGGAAGAAGTGAGAGTCAGTTGGTGCAAGGTCTGGTGAATATCATGGATGACAGAAGAGTTTCCAAGTCCAGCTTCTGTAGTTTCAGCAGTGTTGTTTGTGCAACATGTGGTTGAGCATTGTCTTGAAAGAGGATTGGCCTGTGTCTATTAACCAGTCTCGGCTGCTTCATCACAAGCACCATCATCATTTCATCCAGTTGGTTGCAGTAGACATCTGCTGTAATGGACTAACCAGGTTTCATGAAGCCATAGTGGATAATATCAGCCTTGGACCACTGAACAAACACCATTAGCTTTTTTTGATGAATATTCAGTTTTGGACTGTATTTTGGCATTTCATCCTTATGCGACCATTGTGCCAAATGCTTGCAATTGTCAGAAAGAATCCATTTTTCATCACATGTAACAATATGGTGTAGAAATGGTTCACCTTTATGTTGACAGAAAACAAGCTTCAAGATGATTTTTCTTCTGATGCTAATTTAATTCATGTGGAACCCATCTATTCAGCTTCTTTACCTTGCCCGTTTGTTTCAAATGGCCCAATATTGTTGGAATAGTCACATCAAACCTTGCTGCTAATTCACATATAGGTTGAGATGGATTGGCTTCCACAACAGCTTTCAGCTCATCATTATCCACCTTGGTCTCAGTCGGCCACGTGGCTCATTTTCAAGATTAAAATCACCAGAATGGAACCTCTCAAACCATCGATGTACCATGTGTTGATTAGCCACATCTTTCCCAAACACTTCATTGATATTTTGATCTTTCTGAGCTGCATTGGTTCCACAGCGGAACTAATATTAAAAAATAACATGAATTTTTGGCTTATCCATGGTTTCACAAAAATTGCTCTAAAAGTAAAATTTGAAAGATAATCACAAGCCAAAATGTGTATTTGAAAGACTGAGGATGTACCTTCATAATAAACATAAACGAGAAGTGTCGAAGTGAAATGTCAGAGATACCAATTGTCAAACTTAGTACTTAAGGAAATCGGACATTTCATACTAAATAACTTATGGTACCCTAGATTCTACAAAATATTTTAATATAGATATATATCTGATATTTGTATACTTTACATAAAATATATTTATATTTAATGTAAAATATATATGGATATGGATATATACATACACAATCTCTTCTGATTCTAACAAACCTGTGTAAGAAATTATCATTACTGTGTGGTTTCCAGAAACTCTCGGGTGTCATGCCATAAACTTCCCTAAGAAATAGAAACATTCACCAGGGCTCTGGAGATTATACTTAGCTAATTGTATAAGCACTATAATGCTTTAATTTATACTTTTTCTTCCCAGGTGCTCAGAGAATTTCTTAATAAATCTTCATATTTGTTCTTCAGGAGAGTCCTGCACCCACCCAATTATTTACATGAACCTTTGAAAGTATTGCATACACTTTGGATTTACTGTGGAACTTGGAAATTTCTAGAGCTTGAATTCCTCCCCCCATCTTCATTTCCAACCATACTTGACTATTAGAGGCAGATTTGAATTCCAAGGGCAGCTCAACTTCACTGCTATTATGTGCTGTCATTATACTATGCACATGGGTCTGTCATCATATCTGTGGTATTTTAGTGCATGTTTTTATTTAAATGTTTTTGTATTTTCCCTTAAGAAACAATAAACCACTTTGGGGCAAGGCCTATGTGTGTTCTGTTTGTCCCTGTGTCCTCAATGCCAAATGGAGAGCATAAAAATGAATGCTGTTCAGTGAAATGTTCCATGTTAATGGTGGGGGTGGGGTGGCACAAAGGGCAGTGAGGGTGACTTCTCAGTCGCTGGGCTGCCCCTTCTGTCTTCTGTACTCATTGATGCACCGTCTCCACCACTGCAGTTGGCCATCCATTCGGACTCTGCTGGTATTTTCTGTCATGTCATAGCAATGAGAACAGATCCCAAGGCGACCACAATGATGTACCTGTGGATTGAGTTCAGGCCATTAAATTGCCATCATGCGACCTATCTAATGTCATTACAGTCCAGCTTCAGCAAAGCAGACAGATAGAGAAAAAATGACACAATTACCAAGGTACGTGTTCTCAGACTTTCAAAAGAGCCTGAAGGAAGAAGTGTCTGTAATAGATGGAATGGTACACACACACAGACATACACACACACACACACACACACACACACACACACACACACACACACACATTTTCAGAGGGAGGGGAAGTTTGTAAGCTCTAGGAGAAAGGGAGTTACTAAACTAAGGTTCCATTTGAATGTGAGCTCAGTTCATTCTCTCTCTGGACCCTCAACAGCCAAGTCTCTTTTCCAGGGTCTTGTGGAAGAAATTTTGCAAATTCAGAAGAGCGAGTGCTGAAAAGCTGAAGCCCTTAAATCCTACTATGTATGTATCTGGTGACATATGTTTCCTTGTACATTACTTCGGGATTGAAAAGGAGAAAGAACAGCATTGTTGGACCACAAATTGGCTAGAGCACATATTCAATGGTGCATAATAGACCCTATATAACTTTATGTTGAATTTACTACATCTTGGATTTGCTAACTATAAAGTGACTCTTGGAGATGTTGTTATGGTAATTTTGATTCAGAATCTTTCCCCTGAAAAGGTGCTTTCGGGATATTCAAATAATTTCTTACTTTTGTAGGTTTCCCAAGTAACACCTTGCATGATTTATTGTACTGATCACCTTTCTTAGTGTTCATATGCCTCCTTTTTCTTTGTTTTGTTGTTGTATTAGCTTCATTTCTTAGAGAAAGATTTGTGCAAAATATCTACTTCTCTTGGCTTCTTATAATGTTAATGTCAGTCTCTCTTGTCACCTAGTCTTGCAAATAGGTCTGGGAACTCTGGGCATCTTTGTGCCTTAATATTATTTTTAAAATGCCTCCCACCTCCTCTCTAATTAACTGCAATCAGGAAGGCTAGTCTGTGGACACATGGTGTCGTAGCTCTGTGAAATGCTGCCTGATGGCTATAAACACAGCCATATGTTCCCTGTGAAATATGGCTATAATCACCAGCAACAGGAACAGCTGATAGAAGATGAAGGATCAGCTCTTCTCTTCCTCCTGTGTTATTTGGAAAACCTGTGAGGCACTTTGCAGGTCGGCTGAATATTTTCCCTTAGCCATCACTGCTGCTGCTAAATTTCCTTTGTATTTTAGCTTTAGTTCTTTCCAATGTATATTTGAGCTTGAAATGACAGTTATTAAAGGAATATGTTTAGTATCTTCCTGCTTAACATCACAACACTTTAATTAGGATGACTTCTCTTGAAATCGTGCAGTACACACGTTACCCAGGTTTCTAAAACTAAGTGGTTATCAAGAAAAAGGATAAAACCATCAAAATTTTCACAGTGAATGAACAAGAATTTCTCAGCAAAGTTCAATAGATTTGCCCTGAACTGGTGCAGCTTATAAACCCCTTGTGCCTAATTGCTTTCCTGCATTTTGGCAAGAAAAATAGCTGACTTGCAATGGAGTAGAAAGAAGAGGTTTGGAAGAAAGTGTCTTTTAAGAAAAGCTTCCGATGAAAATTTCAATCTATATTTTTAATCCCAGAGGATGAGATAAAATATGACATTATGTTCGTTGCACTGAGAGACTGTGGATAGGGTTGTTTTTCATTGTGGGTAGGAGAGCGGTTCCAGGAGCCCAGCTGCCCAGTATCCCTCCCACACTGCGAGGTGCACAGTGAGCTGTGACCCGGCATTTCAACAATGCCTCACATCTGAGGTTTAAAACAGTGGCTCTCAGATGCCACATCCTCGTTAAGCCAGGGTGGATTCCTGGTTGCATGGCCGGGCTGTGAGGCACAAATGTCTGGCTTTGCCATGCAAGTAGGCGAGAGGAGCCGCGTGTGAGACGGGTAATGTACTCTATGTCTCTCCACTTAGCCGCATTTGGCTGTTTATTAAAGTAAACAGACAAAACTGAGTGCACAGAGAAGGCTCTGATTGCTTTTAAGCCTCCACTTTCCTATTTTAAAATGTTTCAGATTACTAATTTTGATGTCGAGTTTTCTTCCTCTAAGATGTATGCATAAAATATATAATATATATTATTGAAAGCTTATTATTATTTTTTTCGTTTCTTCAATGCTTTGGGGGCTTTGTTAAAACAGGACTCTCACCCTTTACCTTTTTTTTAAATTTTTTTTTTCACCTCGTATGCACCACATAGGCTATTAAACTGTGTGCAGGTGATTGATCTCTTTAATAAAAGCAAGTTCTTTAGTAAGCAAAGAGTGATAAAGATAAACAAATGTACTGGTTTGGCCAGTGCTTTGGAGATTATGGTAACACAGGGGCATCAAGAAAGCCCATTAACAGATAAGTTAGATGAAACACATCAATTCCGATTTCAGTAAGTCGGGAACCATTCGCTTTAAGTTAATTTTATCCATGTTTTCTCTTCATTTGTAATACTTTGTGGGTTTTAACAGAAAATATTTAACAGCGTGCCGTGTAGTCCATAGATAAACGATGTTGGCAATTTCTCCACCTAACTGCTTGTCAAGCCCTTTAGCAAGGTACATACCGCCCTGCATTTTATCATCTCGATTTCTAGATTGTTTTGGAAGATCATTGAGAGGACTGAGACTCCCCAGAGGACTGTGCTCTAATCCTGTCATATTTTTTAAAATGCTGGAAAGTGTAAGGTTACATGGTAAGATGATTTTACATAGGCATTTCTTCAGCTCGTCACAATAGCGCTTTCTTTCCATGGTAACCACCGTTTCCATGGCGCATACTGCAAGCTCCTCCAGAGCAGCTGAGGGGCTTTCTGAAGATGCTTCCCCACCCACAAGTGTGAGCACATTTGCCCTCTCCCTCGCTCTGCTCCCCCCTTTTTCTCTTTCAGGCACTGATTCAGCCTACCATTTATGTGAATACAGGCACATTTTCTAACAGAAATTCACCAAATGGAACCAAGCTAATTTTAAACTAAAATCTGCTTTTCTCCCTATTATGTGGTAAGATGAATAACCACTGATGTGGCCTTTTGGAGCGATCTGGAAATATAACAAAAGCTGGCGCTGTCCTCAATGACATGGATTAACAGGATAAAATCTTGGAGGCAAAATTTGACAGGGAAAACAGTCAGCCCTGGACCAGATTTTCTAAATTTATTTCATTCCTTAGACACTGAGCTAAGTCTATAGCTCAACATCATGTTAGATGCTGTGGAGCATGAAAGAAATTTATGCCCAGGGGGACCTTGCATTTTTTGGAGGCTTTGGAGAATGAGATTTAGACATATGCAATAATTAGAAAATAATATAACATTTAAATAATCAAAATATGTCGTTCATATATAATAACTCAACATTGTTAGGTTTGGGGGCAAACATTGTAGCTGGGTTTTTTTCCCTGTGTCAGTTTTATTCTTAGGACTAGAGCAAACAAAACATTTTAGGAAGATGTACCAGTTTAGGTAGATGTAATGGTGAATGACTTTTTGAGATGTTATCTGCTTAATTTTCAAGGATAAACGATAGTTATACTGTTCTTTTGTTAGTGATTTCATAATTGGTATCTTATCCTTTTTCGGCATAGGTGGTCACTTCCGAAATTAACTTCCAGATGCTTTAAATAAGATGTGGGGTTTTCATGTGGTCTGAGAAAATCAAGTTAGCCTGCATCCACATCTGAGTGAATATTCCCATATTGTCCTGAGCTTTGATGAAGCAGAGAGGTGTAGTAGAGAACATAGCTGCTGTGGTTTGAATGTGTCCCCCAAAGTTTATGTGTTGGAAACTTAATCCCCAATGCAACAGTGTTGAGAGGTGGGATCTTTAAGAGGTGATTAGGATTAAAGCCGTTATCTTGGGAATGGGTTAGTTATCATGGGAGTGGGTTCCTCATAAAAGGGTAAGTTTGACCCCCTTTCTCTCTTGCTCTCTCTTATCCTTTCACCTTTTCATCTTCTGCCATAGGATGACACAGCAAGAAGGCCCTCAAAAGATGCCAGCACCTAGCACCTCTTACACTTTCCTGGATTAAAATTAAGCCCATTATCCAAAGTGAAACACCACAAGAGCAGAAGAACGGGCTCCACTTGTACTCACCATCAAACTGGTTCTAACTGATCAACACTAGGTTGATCACATGGCAGAAATACTCTCTAGGGATTAGGGGGATGGGGGGCAAATCAACAACTAAAGGACACGGGGAGCACTAAGGGGGGGTGGGAAGGGCATGCCTTAAACCGCACTTGGGTGAGGCAAAGGCATAAAGTGTAACTGTAGTGTTTGTACCCTCACAATACCCTGGAATAAAAAAAAAAAAAAAAGATGCCAGCACCTTGATATTAGACTTCCTAGCCTCCAAAACCATGAGATATAAATTTCTTTTCTTTGTAAATTACCCAGCCTGTGATATTCTGTTATAGTAACACAAAATGGACTAAGACAATGGCTTTGTGGTTAAATTAATGCATTCAAATTCTGGATCTTTAATTTATTAATACTAGCTTTGTGGCCTTGGCCAAATTAACTGACCTCTGAACCAGAGCAGCAAAATGGTATTGATACAATGGTAGGTGTATTTGTTCCTGTTAGGGTAATTGTCAGGATTAAATGAGATATTAATATGCTCGATAAATGGCAGCTTATTTATTTATTTATTCAACCAATGTATATTAATTTTACACTACGTTTCAGCCATTATCTTGATGTCATGAACATAACCGGATTGATTTGCAGCCCTCGGGATTCAGCATGCAGACACTGAAGCAGGAAAACATAACGACACAGGGGCCACCAAAATGGAAGCTCCATGAAGGCAGGATATTGTTTTTGCTGTTTTGTTCACGACTGAATCACAAGTCCTTAGGACAATGCCTGCACACAGGAGGTAGTCAGTAAATTTTTGCTGAAAGATTAGATAGTATGATAGTAAAAAAATAGGAATATAACCAAACTTGGCCTGTAAAGGAATGCTACCCAGAAGAAGTGACATCTGACCACTTCCTCAAGCATTGGTGAGTTAGCCTGGCAAAGTAGGGGGATTTAGTTTTATGGATATGAGAAATCCACTTTCCACTTGGTTTTGATCTGGGTCTGTACTTTTCCAGCAATATCTCTGTGGGTAAATTCTTATATTTTCATTTGTGTTTCTGACAAATTGATGTGCAATGAGTATGGATCTTTACCTGGCTTTTACAATATCCAAACTGGAACTCCTAACTAAAGGTAATGCTAACTCCCGACTCTTGCTGTCTCCTGAGATCGCTGTGGCCAGGTGCTGCTTGCTCGTTTGAAGTCTCATTGTGTATTCACTCATGTACTCATTAATTAAATCATTTGTGTGACATATACTTTATTCAGCACCCATTACATGCAAGCTAGCACCTTTGTGCTAAGGTGGGAACAAAGATTAATCAGCAGGCATTGAGTCTGTCCTCAAAGAATTGACAGTTGCTGAAATTTTTGGATTTATGGGGGACCTGGTGATAGGAGGAGAATGGGGTTTCTAACATCAGTGGACTATGTCCAGTCAGTCAGCAGCTATTTGGTATAAGATTTGTAGAAATCGGCACATCATACACCCAGATCTTCCCCTCCTACCTGACTATGGCTCCTGATAATTGTTCTTGGTAAAAAGAAGTATAAGTAGACACATTCAATTCATCATTATTTTAAAAGAACATTTATTTTGTTCCCAAATGGATTTAATACTTTTCATAAGGAGTTTTTATTTTTCTTGGCAAGAAATATAAGATAACTATGTGGAACAACCAAGGAAGCATTCAAGCCTAGAGGTCCCACTGGAGATTCAGAGTAGTGAAGATAGAAATAATGGGATTGGAAGAAATCTGAGATAATGTTATAAATGTGCTGTCTTAATAGTACCTACAAACATTAACATCATCAACAAAAACAACAACAAGAGATTTGGGTAAGTAGAAAGGAAGGGAGAAGGTGTGGTAGAGAAAGAACCTACATGTACGAAGGCTGAAGGCAGAAACGAGCCTGATTCATTATGCTAAGTGGAGGAAGTTAGAGATAAAATAACATATTGTACCACTGCACTTACATGCGATGCCTGAAGAAGGCAACTCTTTGGAGACAGAAAGTGGGGTTGCAGGTGGCAATGAGGATTAACCGCAGATGGGCATGAGGGATTATCTTGAGGTGATGAAAATATTCTAAAACTGGATTTTGGTGATGGTGGCACAACTTGGTAAATTTACTGAAAATCAGTAGTAAACTTAAAGTAGGTAAATTTTGTGATATGTAAATTATACTTTAATAATGTTTAAAAAATAACGACAAAAAGAAGTGAATCTGGTAAGAGTAAGGCATGGTAAGGATATTGATGTGGTTGTAGCTGTGGGGCCAGAGTCTCAGAGCAGAGAAATACATTGACCAAAGTCACACAGCTGGTAAGAAGTAACACTTGGATTTGAATAAAAGACAATTTGGCTCTTTGATGAGATTGGATGAGTGAAGTGGTGGAATGAAGTGCCACTGGAGGAGAATACTGGATTAATGAGGAGAAGAGGATGGGTTTTGTTTGAAAAACTACCTGAAATATTTTTGACTCTTCATAGAAAAGAAGCATGCTGAAAGTAGCAATTTAGAAAGCTTAATTTAGTGGCAGGAATCATGGGTGAAATATTTTTAAAAAGGCAAGATGGGAAAATGAGTGCAATTATCTAGGTCAAAGTAATGGGAGAGAAAAGGGGAGGGACATTTTGAAAGAAGAGTCAGGTCATGGTGACTGCTCCTACAGGATTAATTGCATATGAAAGTGCTTTGAAAACTGACAAGTTAGTTAAAGAAATGAAAATGATGAATTTTTATTATTGGGCATAGTGAAAGCTGTAATTAAATAAGCAGAAAGACTCAAGATGTTGGAGAAGAAAGAAATAAGTGTGGGAATAAAACGTCCTTGAGGAGTTTATGGGATGGGATTATGAGTAGAGACTGAAGTGTTTGTCAAGGAAGGCAGCCGGTCTCTTCTGGGACTGCAGAGAAGTTAACGTCACACATTATGCACATATTATAACCTGTGTGGGGCCCATACTGGATACTGCAGATGTTTAGTAGTCAGAGATTTTGGTTGCCTATGACAGAAACCCAACTCAAATTAATTTAAGAAAAAATGGAATGCTTTGTCTCTCAATGTTAGGGAGTCCAGGAATTGAGTGCTTAACAGTGTCTAATCTTTCAGCTCTACTTTCTGCTGTGTTATCTCCATTCTTAGGCTGCTCTCCTTTCTCTGTGGCAAATAATAACCACTGAAAACCCAGATTTACATGTTGTTCCTTGTTGTGAACATCCCGGAAATGACAGTTTCTTTTACAGTACCTATCAGACGAGCCATGAGATGGACTCTGCTTGGGTCACGTCCATGAGTCAACCCCTGCATCAAAGGCGTTGGTTCTCTAATTTGCTAGGCTGGAGCTTTGTGTTCCATCCCATGAGAACCATCAGCATCACCGAAGCCAAAGGAGAGCATGATTTTTTAATTAGAAGATGGGGAAAGGCCCAAACCCCTAAAACAGGCCCACTACAAGATGATGGAATCTTACAAACTCTTTAAAATAGGCTTTATTGTTTCCATTTTATAAATACAGAAACCAAACCCCAGAAAAGATAAGATATTTGCCCATGGGTATATAGCCACAAATAAAATCATAAAGCTGAGATTTGAATTCAGGTCTGTTTGTTCCAAAGCCTAGTCCTTTTGATGGGAATAATTGATGTAGAGCTGGCATATGCCGATATGAAAAGGGAGAAGCGTGAAAATCTCCTTTGATGTATTATATACAGGTACATTGACTTGAATCAGAAGGCAGTGGTTTCAGGGGAAGCTGGGAAAATGTGGGGGACAGTGAGAGAGAATTGGTAGTTTAGAACTGAGAAGAAGGTCTGGAATACCCACTTAATGAGCCAGGATTTCTGAGAGGTAATAGTGGACTTTCCAAGTAGGGGAAAAACCAAATTGTATTTGGAGAACCAAATCTTATAGTAAGCCAGTTATTCAAGTTGAAACTTTTTTTCAGGTTGCCTGAGGACACTACAGAAGTAGAGACAGTGGACATTTTAAATGGCCAAGTCAGCCAGGACCATCAGGAAAATACCATGGGTTTGACTCTGTATTAGTCTCTAATCCTAGAGCATGAAATGCCAGGCAGGATTTGATCAACGTTGTGGTAAGGGGTGAGGCATGTCTGGGTGGCTGGCCTAATATAAGCTGACCTTGGGTAGATGCAGGACAGGGTAAAACTGAAGTAGCTGAATGAGAGATGGCCACTAGCAGTAAGAAAGTTTGAAAATTCAGGCCAGGCGCGGTGGCTCACGCCTGTAATCCTAGCACTGTGGGGGCCGAGGCGGGCGGATCGTTCTGAGCTCAGGAGTTTGAGACCAGCCTGAGCAAGAGCGAGACCCCGTCTCTACCAAAAAAATAGAAAGAAATTAATCAGACAGGTAAAAATATATATAGAAAAAATTAGCCGGGCATGGTGGCGCATGCCTGTGGTCCCAGCTACTCCGGAGGCTGAGGCAGTAGGATTGCTTGAGCCCAGGAGTTTGAGGTTGCTGTGAGCTAGGCTGACGCCACGGCACTCGCCCCCAGGCGAGAGTGAGACTCTGTCTCAAAAAAAAAAAAAAAAAAAAGAAAAAAAGAAAATTCAGCGGGGGTGTTAATCCTGTGAACAAGGGATTAGAGTCTCAAAGAGCTGCTGAGGAAGGAGAGTGGTTGTCAGGAAATGGAAACAAAGTGAAAGGTGACTTATACTTATCTGACTGGGAGGGTAAGGGAAAACATGGTAGGAGATGTGACACAATCTGACAAAGGCCAAGACTTTTTCCAGGTAATGGTATAGGGAATGTTTTGAAGGATAGAAGTATGTTCTGACCCCATAATGATGTGGGATGTTACAAAGAACAAGGACTTTGGAGACAGCCAGACCTGTATCTGAACTCTGCTGTGCCACTTGCTAGTTATACAACCATGGGCAAGGTATTCATCTGAGTGTGAGT